>JANSTR010098879.1:0-20312 GCA_025434805.1 Antipathozoanthus remengesaui | reverse complement strand
TTTTTAAAGCCCCCCCCCCCCCCCCCTGATGGGGACTTCTATACCGACCGGCGATGCTAAAGCTGCCCTTGTGTCCACAACTGCTCGACAGACTCGCCAGCGTGTCCTGGGGATAGCATTTCTTTATTACAATGGAATGTGAATTGGAACCAATTTAAAATGCTCGCACCTTTCAACTGAGCAAACTTTATCAAGACGTACCAGGTGTCAATTATTTTACAGTTTAGTTCGGAAGAAATTGCAAAATCAAATGCTGAACATGAAGATCTGCGGGTCGCAGAGTGAAGCACCTTGTTGTGCAACCTGGACAAAACGATACTTGCTCTGAATGTGTAGATTAATCAGTCAGTATCCTAGTCAGTCAGTAGCGCTTCAATACAGCAGCTTTCCACGTAACGAGTCGGGTTAACTGTGCTCTGACAAGGCTCGAAATCAGCTACTCACATAAGAAACGGAGGTTGTGAAGAATTGGCGTCCAGTTCAGAGTGGTATATATCGAGGATAATGCACGGTGGCGCAAAAATATCTTTGACGGGTAAAATAAACTTCATATCTTCAAACCAACGTGTAATTTCTTTAATTATATAGACACATCCACAAAGAAAAACTGCCGAACGCGTCAAGAATGAGCGGGAAAACATTGGAAGTGACGTCATCGATATCCTCGCTAGTGACGATATGAAAATATGCTACTCAGGTCCCGCATGTAGTTCATACGAAAAATGCGAGTGGCGCATTTCCCAGTAAAACACTACTGTCTGTATAATAAACTCTCATCTTCTTAATGTTGTATAAACCAGAGATAAGCAACAACTTTTTGAGCCACTTGACTATGAAATAGATCTGGCAATTTAGATACGGACTGAATGAACTTACGTGTCGTGGCTATTCCCCAAAATTTTAAAATATTTAAACTGTTTTATGAAATGCTTAAAGGAGAACACTGAACCCAACTGCTTGATTTATGCCAATTTGCGGTGAGTTAGAATATATATAATTCATGAAGGTTTCACACAAAAGAATGGAGTATTGTCGCAAGAGTATTAAATTCCTAAGAAAAGGGCCTGGCTCGACCACTTGCAGCTTTGATGAAAGAATAAGATCATTCGTGACTCCCAAACTACTGACTGATCAGGTTAAGATAGGGCGCCTGACAAAGAAGCGTTTTTTGATCTAGAAATCCAACGTCGTTGAAGGTGGACACATAAATGCGATTTGTCAGTTGTAATAATTTCTCTTTCGTCATCAACTTTAGTTCATCACTTTCCAACATTTCTTACATAATTTTACGTTCATTGCGCATTGAAACTTTGTCAAGTTATTAATCCTGGGCAAGTTATTGCAAACGCCTATTAAATCAGCTGCGTTGAACAGAAAAAGCGATTTGGCCTGTTGTATGATTAATAATGAAAATATCATTGTCCTTCAGTTGATCTTTTTCAAGGAGCTTCGGCGCTTTCAGATTAATTACGTTTTCATTAAATTTTGCTATCTCCTTGTGTCTCCGACGTTTCGATTTCTAAGTAAATACACCAGTAATTTCAATCAGTCTCTTGAAGAGTTGGGAACTTTTTATTATGTTGAATAATGAGAAATGAAAGAACTTTATGGCGATGTGCTCTCAGTTTGTTATTGAAATGGTCGAGGGGTGACAGATGTTTTACCCGACCTTTTGTCGGCATGACGGTTTTAGCCCGCTTGATAGCGTTGCCGAAGCGATGGAAGCTACAGGGCACTCGATGCCAATTTATGCACAAGAAATTGGAGTTTATAAGTGTGCGGGAAACAACGCCGAGCAACAACGCTATAAGATAGTCTAGCCAATTTGCATTTCAGTTGATCTGTTCCTTTCTAATCAAAAATACAAAAAAATAGTTATTTAGTTGAGACAACAAGCATTTAATTTTCTATGGACAGTTTAACTTTGACAACTTTGAGCTAATATCCGAACAGTGAACACAAAAGCAACGCTACAGTTCATAAGGACGTAGTTCCTACACATGAGGTATCTGAAAACAAGAAATTTCACTAGAGTTTGTAGCAGCCACGAATCATATACTAATATAGTTTGATAAAGTATTGATTGATATGAGGAAGGAAGCAGTTACAGCATCTATTGATTGTCTCCAAAAGCTGTACAATCATCATGCGACTCCAATGGCAGCCATTATAGTGTCGAACCCTAATTTCATCAACAGATATGTAGGTTCTTTTAAGTCCAGAGATGCTCGACCAACGGCTTCGCGTCCCTGTCCACGGACCCGAGTAAAATGGAATTTCAGTGCATATACTGCCCGCGGACACACAGATTTGGGCCGGACAGTGGCACCAACCTCACTGTGACTCCTTCTATAAAACATATATTATATAACTCAAGCCCATATAATCAAACAAAACTGTGAATGTTTACTTTTGGTGTGTTTTGTCTGAATTAAAGCTGACAAACGTTAAAACAGTTCCGCAGATGTTGACCTTTTTCAGCCGGATCCTTCTGTTGTCAGAAAAGAAAGCAATTGTTCCATCGTCGTCTCAAACCAAAAGCTGTTCACTATTTGCAGAGCGGGCAACATAATACAATAATTTATTTACCCAAGTTACGTCCAGGAGCTGGAAGCTCGTTCAAAGTTTGAACATGAAGGAAACCGGATATTAAGCCAAGAGCTCTGATCGGTTAGTTCGATCAAATTTATTTTGTTTCTACTTCTATATCTATGGATATATGTGCCAATTAAATTTCGTTTTTTGCCTTATAGTCATATCTTGCATATTTGCAAAAAAATGAATAACTACATTTATTATCCAACTTCAGGCCGCCCAGTACAAAAAATTAAGCGTGGGTTCTAGGTGAGGACGTGAAGCGTGCGTTCCAGCTGAGGCAATGGAGGGCGTGTTTTAGGTGAGAGCGTGGAGGGCGTGTTCCAGGTGAGAGCATGGAGGGCGTGTTTTAGGTGAGAGCGTGGAAGGTGCATTCCAGGCTAGGCAGTGGACGGTACGTTATAGGAGGAGACGTAGAGCTTGCGTTCCAGGCGAGGGCGTAAAGCGTGTGTTTTAGGTGAGGGCGCGCAGTGTGCGTTATACGTGAGGGCGTGCATCCAGCGTTCCAGGGCGTGCAGCGTGCATTACAGGTGTCGGTGTGTAGGGTGCGTTCTAGGTGAAGATGTTTAGTTTGCGTTCTAGGTGAGGGCGTGCATCCTGCGTTCCAGATGAGGGCGTGAAGCGTGTGTTTTAGGTGAGGGAGTGCAGGGTGCGTTGTAGGTAAGGGCGTGCAGCGTGCATTCATCGTGAGGGCGTGAAGGGCGCCTTCCGAGAGCGTGAAAGATGCGTTCCAGGTGAGAGCGTGCGAGGTGTGTTCCAGGTGGATGCGTGCAACGTGGAGAGTGTGTTCCAGGTGAGTGCGTGCAGCGTGCATTCCAGGTGAGAGCGTGGAGGGTGCGTTCTAGCTGAGGGCGTGAAACATTCATTTCAGGTGAGAGCGTGGAAGGTGTGTTCCAAGTGAGAGCGTTTAGCGTGCGTTCCATTGTACGGGTTTCCTAGATCAGTTGATCTGTGATCAATTCATTTCCATCTTACTTTTCTGATGATTTCATATGCCATCTGTTCCTCGGAGAACAATCCCATCCTACTATCGTACATAAAGAATCTGGAACAGACTGGTTTACAACCGTCTGTATAAAGGCACCTATCCTCAGCCATGTTCACCTACATTTCAAATAAGCTGGCAAACTCAAGCCACACACTGCACAACAAGGTACCTCAGAGACGCAGTAACAATCTTAGAAACTCCGAATATTTTGGTTTATTCGCAACTGGATATCGCGACTTATAAAGAAGTTTTTATTCAACACAGCATTTACTTCAATAATTCAAAGTTAAGTTTTTATGCTTTTTAAGTCTCGTGCGTAATGTAAATTGTCTAGTCTCTCTGTCGGCATAAGCCTTCGTTATATAACGGTTGGGTGGAACGTTCGCACAATTTTAAACTGAAATGGAAAGATAGAAAACGACTCTTAACAGCATGAAGTCACTAAAGAGTTGATTATATAACTAATAAATTAAAATGTCGGCTAATTATAATTTGCTATTATATTATTTTATTAGCAGCCCGTTTAGGCTCATATCACAACAATTCAGTTGCCAATCTTAGTTTATAGCTAACACGTTTATAACTGCACTACACACTAGTGAAAACGGTAATGGTTTTTGCGATATCTTGGAAGGTTTGAGAGATATCGAAATACTTTCGAAACGAAACTTTCACCTCTACAAACTATAACTAGTCTATAGTTTGTAAATGTACAGGAATAACAAAAGTGAACTGTATGTTCTATCCATCAAGCTCTGTAACTTTAATGAGTCTTGTATTCTCACGACCCCAAACACTAATCGGTCAAAGAAAGCACTTGTCTAGTGAGTCGAGAGCTGGTTGCTACTAGGAATTGCTAGTGTGTTTGTCTTCCCACGAATGCTGTCACGCCAAAACTAACAGATGTCTAGAGACAATTGACAAATGTTCTATTACAGTCACCACTCGAACGTAAACAAATTAGTTAGAAAAACATGTCTCTGAAAACACTTTCCTATCAGTAGCCATGCACCTACATTGATCATTTTTGTCAAAGTACAATTTCTCCATTTGTGCAGTATGGAGATGAAATCAGGGAACACGCAAATCTAATCCAACTACTTGGAAAATATTAATTAAAAGAAACCATTAAAACTTAATTTAAGTGTTGGAGGTACACGATTAGCCGTTATATGTTCTCCCGGAATATCTATAGATGTATAAAATGATGACGCATGACGGCGCTTAACCTCTATTTAATGGTCTAATTCCTGATTGAATGTGGTAATCTTACAGCAAATCACCAGGAATCCAGTTTTAAGGTTGTTTTAATGAAACCAAAATGTGGGAAGTTGAAATAGCAAACTGTTTAAGAATCATTTTTGATGTTGTACCAGCACGCTCTTGCTAACTTTCGTGGAAGATAAACAAGCCCTCTTGGAAAGCGTTTTTCCATCAGAAACACAGAAAGATTTACAAATGTCCAACGGCTAACTAGTGACTGCCCTAAAAAGTAAGTTAAAACTTGGTCTGGAAATTTTTCAGTATTTCTTTTGTTTTCTAAGTTTTAAATTATATAATGCCACGTTGTCTACAAATCAGAAGCAGCCGGTGTAGTGAACAAATCTTGACTCTGAACTAATGCGCTTTCCCAGCTTCTTGGTAATGCATTTGATTTCACTTCACTGCAGTATCCTAGTTATTTTAAAAGTACTCGACAACTTGTCAAATATGCAAACTATCATTATACGCGCTATATCAGCTATATGAACTGCCAGGAATACTTTAGTTCACCTTCAAAACTTTAGCATAATTTTACTTCGGCCCTCGCGTATTAGTTTCCGTTGATTTTTTTTCATTATATTTCTTTCCAATCCGTGAATCATACAAGGCAAAAGAAGTGTTGCTATCTTCTGCTTGAGTTCAACAGGTTATAGGGTTTTGACAAGAACGTATCACATTGATCGCTGACAATTTATGTGCTCAGCCTAACGTGGCCTGTAATGGCTTCAAAGTTGACAAGATCAACAAACTCTGTGTACACAGGACGCCATCGGAAAGTTTTAAAGTGAAGCCTATCACATTCAGTATTGCTTTTGTACTGCTAAAAACATACAAGACTTTCTATATCTAACCTACAAATGATTATTAAGAATCCTCACCCATAGCTATTCATTTAGTTTGTCTCAAAGAGTATAAAACAAGTTCAGATTTGAGAATTTATTTATTAAATTTGAAAAGCTAGTGAGATTCTCAAACTGCTGACTGCTGTTTCATGCAGGTTTATAAATGACAGTATTTTTATCTTTATTTGAATAAATGAAAAGAAATTCGTGAATCAATTGGCTTTAATTGAAGCTCAACATGGAACTAAAAGTTTAGGGCGCGTAAATCCTTTGATGCAGAATATTGCAATGGCCGTTGTTCCGGTGGAAATCCCTAGTGTTGGATTTACTCTGATTTTCTTGGTTGGTCGTGGTGAAAGTGTATTCGCTTCAAACAAATTGAATTATTATTAAAGTAGTCCCAAGTGCTGCTTCATGCATGACAATTAAAAACAAGCGTCCTTTACCAGTGCTGGGTTTTGGAAGAGCAGTGCCAATGAAAAAGTTGTTTTTACCACACCTCGGCACTTTCACCTAAATGGACAACTGTCTTATTCACAGTTTACAGTATAGTTAAATTCTGCGAATTCTGAATCACAACGTGACGATTCGTTTACAAAACAGGAGACACGACACTATGAACATTCTTGCTGCAAAGTTTTATTTAAGCTGCGACATTTTCGACAAGTATGTGGCATTGTATTGCCCGTTGTACATGCAGATGACCCTCCGATTCCTGTTGATCTATTTTGATAATAACACTATACATTACCTTTCCATTTATCATCTCGTACTGTAGTTTTCCACTGTAGAGAAGACATTCTGCGACTGGTGAATAATCAAAACAGTATATCATGCACAAATCTTGGAGATGGTGATAACAGTTATAATTCTTTTGTAAATATACGTCTCTTCAACTGAGCTCCATGCAGTAGTGATGGTCACCCAAAACGATTTGTAGGGAATAACAGAAATCGCAAACGGTTACATTATCCAAAACGAATTTGGCTTTTTGGTTAAATACGTGCCTATCTCAGGTATTGAATACATGTATCTCCGTCGGAAGTAAGATGGGAGATAATATCTATTATATACAGTTAGCCAGATCAACACTTGTACATGTACGTGGAATACTTTCGATTTGTTTGCTTGTATATAAAATATCTCTTGTAATAGGCAAACCAATAAAACGGTATAAAGAGCATATTATGTGGCTTAAATATAATCCCAAATTGATGAATAATTTCCTCATTCAATTTCTAGCAGCAATTTTGTGGTAGTTTTTCAAACATCGATAGCAAGTAACTATTTTTTCCACGCAGGCCTTAATACAAACTGAATGCTTCATCATCCAAACAAGATCGATTTATTAACTGTACAATGTATGGTTGCGAAGGTTTATTTCGAAATCCGAAAAAATGTGTCCTTTTTTGGAATAAAACCGGCTGACTCCAATGAATGCTGTACTGCATATGACGCAAATACAAGATTTCTCGCATTCCAATCCTGACAATATACAAAAGTGGAAAGCAAACAAGGCGAAACCACACCTTCGTGTTTGTTCAATTCTATTCAACTGCCTTGTAAAAAATTTAAACATTTGCATAATTCCATTAGATGTCAAATACTCTACGTCTATACAATGTCAACCCAAGAACGTCTGCTGTCAAAAACACAGCTTTTCCAAACGAAGGAATAGGGCTGTAACATTAGGTTTGAATTTTATTTGATCCAACAACTCCAAACCGCGAGCAAGAAAGAATAAAAGTGACATTTGTTCCAGATAAAGACACAGCCTCTGTCTTCAACGTACTGAAGTAACGATGACCCTTTGGTCATTGAAAGGAATCGAGTGCTGTCCTAATTTAAATTTCAATTCGATAATGTTTGTATTTCATCTCCTCAACGAACAAGGATCCTGTGTAAAAAGCGGGCTTGTTTACTCACTTCTGTCTGCCTGAAGCCAGATTAGCAACAAACATCTGCCTTCTCCCTCTAAGGAGCAAACAACATCTCCATGCTTGGAAAACATTTTCCCTCACTTTGTCTGTTTGATAGACGCATCTGTGAATCACGGAAGCTGCCCCACTTTATCCGTATCCGATACAACTATGAATTATGCAGTTACGATTCAGAAAGAAACACAATAGTTTAATCGAAGTACTCATTTAGTCAAACGACGTTTGACGACAGCTGTTATGTTAAGGGTTTCTTTTGAAACATTTACAGAAACAAATGGCCTTCTTAAAGTAAATCTAATTTCTTTGCTTTAACGCATTTTTATCATTTCTTAATAAAACACTTCTAGAACAAGATGCCAGTTTCAACTTTTAAAGATTGAAATCTTCATCAGACTAGAAGCAGTAAACTAGTGGGCACAAAAGGGAAAATAAATTTCCTTTCAAATCTTGAGTTTGAAAGGTGTATGGATGGTTCCCAATCTCTGTAGCCTTCCTAAATGTATATAATGGCGACAAAATCTAATATAGTCGACAAGGTATTTTGCTCTTATTTCAGTTTTCTTGCTCTTGAATTGCATAATTATAGTAAGTACTGACAATAACCTGACAAAGGACTTCACAAAGTGCACAAAAATTGCAACTTTGAAATGTTTGACATCTGAATATGAGTTATTCAGTGAATGTCCGAATCGCCCTCCATCGCATATTGAGTAAAATTGGCAAAATGTTTATATATCAAGCTATAATCGATCAGTTCTTACATACTTTGATCCATAAATTCTCTTTTACTTTTTCCGGCAATTTCTGGAAGGTTTTGCACACAGTGAAGCATTGTGGCACTGTTGTTTCCCACTCCAAGTAGGACGTTATGTTGGCGCTAACATTTAACTCGTCTAAACATCAAATATTCAGAAATACATCAATGTTATCAATATTTCATATCTAAGCCCGTACGTCAAATACAGGAATTATTATTCCATGTAAATCACTGAAAAAAGAAATTTTCAGCTTTTCTTAAAAGTTGCTGACCAACTCGGTGATAATTTACCAACAGAAGTAATCTAGTTCCTCTCGAAAACGGAAACATGGCTGGGGCTTAATGGCTCTTAAGACAAAAAGAATTAGAGTCAAACCTTCAACTACAGAAGAAATAGACCCATCCATGGTTTCTGCCGCCATCTTTGCTGGGATCAGTAAAAAACCATATTAATTACAGCAAATATATGGGAATTATTTAACTTTCAAACCGTTGGTAACATAGGATATGAAAAATATGGTATATCCTCCAAACATGAAGGGCAGATTAAGGCTGAAACGTCCCGTATAATCAAAACCTTAGAACAAAAGACTCGTAGATTGGCAGAGTTTAAGTATACAAGGCATATTGTATGGAATTCACTAAAATTTGATTACTGACGATTCAGTTTAATGTATTCTTCTTGTTTCGGAGATATATTTCCTATCCATACTGTTTGATAGGCGCTCCTTTTTTCTTAAATTCCATGTATAATAGCTGATTAATCTCTAATACATTTGCTGTAATCAGTTTCAGTTCTAGTTCTGCCGAGCCTGACACCAACCAAGATGGCGACCAAAGGCAAAGCAGTGAAAAGGGCGATTACAGTTCAAACAATTAGCTTCTGTATGAGGACAATCATGTCACTTGACATTCGCTTTAAGCTTCTGATTTAGTATATATAAAAAATACCTTTTGTGCTTGAGCTCTACAGGCCAGTTTACAGAAGCAATTTTTGATGCAAACACCATGCATTTCTGTTGCAATTCCTATTGAACTCGCTTTGAAACTTTAAATTGTTAAACTATTCTGCTTTTTCTGAGAACGATCATTTTTAAAATGTTTCGAACTTTCCGAAACTTGGTCAACTTGGAAGAAGGAGGATTGGTTATGCTCGTGATTCCAGTATATGAGCTAAAGCAAGTTTGTACCGCTGACTGTAAGAGTGCTTTTTGTTCATCAAATCAGTGAGCAAGGTTCGAGTCCACTTAGAGTGCTTCACCAGGACCATTGGTGAAATCAGCACTTGTGATTTGAAGGATCAGGCTCGACCTCTTGACGATTCCCAAAAAGGGGCAGGTATATAAACTGTTATATGTAGAGATAGAACGTGTCTCCATGGTCCTTGGGTGAAACCAACACTTGTGCTGAGCTGAAGAGGACTGAACCTGTTGCTGAAAGTAAATACTAGAAACGGCCTGAGACACAAAAAATTAAGGCAAGATTACATTGTACAGAAAGGCATTTAAATCGTTTAGTTGATAGTTATCTTTCTACTGAGATAATCGGTTTATATTTAAGAACCATCAGCACAACATGCCCACTCATTTTTTCAATAAGTGCACAACCTTCTAAAATGCTAAAAAACAAACTTGGAAGTTAAGATTATGATATGAATTGGCATCAATTCAATGTTGTCAACATATATGTATAGGAGATTGAATACAGTCCTACAGAGATCAGAAAACATATCAGTGTAAGTAAGATATAAAAAATTATCATAAACAACCAACACAAATATAATGCTATTATAATCATAAATAATTGCAATCAAATGGCAGTTCTACTAACAGCAAAACCTCCAAGTCAGTTTTTTCGCCAGTTAGTGATTAGAGTGATTTCAACCCTGATAACAGCGCTTCGGCTGGGTTCCCGCTCTCAATGCCTTTTCCGATTATAACAGTTTGTCGTCAGTACGGCTCGGTTAGTTTCTATATGCAGACTACATTATCGACCGTTATCCGTGATCATATTAAAATTTTATGAAATTTCTGAAAGAGGTCCGTGGCACGTAAACCGACTAGTACGTGGATAGCTTGGAATCTTCTTTGGTCGATACGCAAACAATCGATAATGCATACATGTACATAACTTTAGATTTCAGATATCACAAATACGTTTTCTGGTACGCCAAGTTTGCATTTGAACTCATATAAAGTAGTAAAATTGAAACTATAATCTTTTCAGGTAATGTTTAGGAAAGTCTTGTTACGTAAGTGCAATAAATGTAGTATGATTGAGAATTGGTTAAGATTTTGTAAATACCGTTTCTTTCTCCTCCTTCAATAATACCATTCACACATATATGATAGTTTTGCTGATAGTTTACTTCGTTTTACTGAATTTCTTTTCATTTTTTATTCAGTGTTCTTTGCGCTGCCAACCGAACGAACCAGTACACTCCTGTTGTACTTCCAAATTCAGTTTCACCCAAGCCGAATTATAATACTGCAGATCCCTTCTCTCTTCGATTCTGCTTACTGTTATAGTCCCAGTATATGTATAATTACGAATTAGAAGCCAAGGATACCAAAATAGTTGGAGGGAGAACATTTAACAAATACACGTTAACAACCTTTACCGGTTGTGGATTGAAAATCGGTCACTTCAGTCTTCAGTTCCGTCCGTGGTGATATCGATGAAGAAATTGTTTAGTTTTCATTTTACATCCCAATGTATAAACGTAACAATAAGATGACTAGTAATCAGTACTTAATAGTTCTACTATACTTCAGCAAGTTAGAAACACGAATATGCTGGCTTTGTTCAAGACTAAACTATATAGAGTATTTGATTTAGAGTTATAAACGACAATGAATAGAATTATCGCTTCTGTGAGAAAAAGAAACAATAGTTGTTAGCTTTTCCGGAAACGTTTTATTCCATAAATTGCTGCGAAATAGTCTGTTTATCAAACATAAAACACGAATTTATAACAAACAACATTTCAGTGAGAAAAGACAACCCAAATATTTTTAATCTCGCCCGGACGTGATTTCAAAACAAGCGGCATGGATTAAATAAACTCTTTTGAGGCAAGAAGCCGATCCGAGTTTATCTTGCTCAAATATCGATAAAGTTTGATACAATTTGTCGGAGATGACTCGACTGGGACCCTTTAGCAATCTCCTAGCGCGCAGAAAATAATTTAACGTGAATAGACTTTGGTTTTCTATGACGAAAATGAATAGAATATCAATGAACAAAAAATAATGACAAAATCCTCGAATGCTTTTGAAATCACAAGTCGCTTAAGCTTCGCAAGGCTGAAAGAACGGTCAAGCAGCAATTCATTACGAAACAAAACTGCTTTTATTAAATACAAATCGCATGAACTTCAGGTCACATCCAACCTCTGCCAATTGATATGATCTTGTGTAAATTAATATTAAATGGCTTAATACTCGACAAAATTATCAGGCTTTTAAAACTCTGACATTGAAATCTAAACAATAGTTCGACAGCTAGTTTCTTTGTTATCAAATTAAATCATTTTGATTACTTAAACCAACCAAATGTCGAACTGTTCTTACCGAAACTAGGGTTTCCTAATGAAAATAAGAAATAGTAGACATCACAAACCACATAACAAATGTTTATTATTTCAGTCGTAATGTCTGATCACATATCGACAGCATTATCAGGTTGTTTGACCATTTCCTTTTCAGATTGCTGATAAACGGTAAAGGAAACACATTTTCATCTATTGACCCGCCCAAACGTGGCCGAAAAGTTACATATGGTCTAATGTTTGTCAGAAAAACATCCAAAAATGTCTCTTCAGTTTGTTTAAACGGAATTTCCATAAGGCATAAAGTCAACTCCAATAGACAGTGAAGAAACCATTGACAGCGGAGTAAAATAGGATGAAGTTTTACAGATATGCAAAGTGAATATTATTGTTTAGCATAACATATGACGAAGTCGTGAAACCGATCCTTATGCCAAAACGTGCTTTTCTTAGGGACACTTGTTGCTTTTTGTTGTTTTGCTTACGTTTTTGTGACACCTCCAGCCTGCAAGCTTTCAGTATCACTGGCCACTAATGAGGATTTAAACACCTTATCTTCTCAATCGACGAGAAACTACACGTGGATATTAGCCATGATCGTGAATTAATTTTTAAAAGCACGTATTCTCCGGTGTCAGTGTGAAGCTTATAAATCGAATGCTTTAACAATCTGCTAATTGCCTACATACCAGCAATTAAAATGAGACTTGTGCCTTCGACCACCGTTAGCCCGATATGATAACACACACATACGTATATATTATATATTATAGCAATATACATATAGGACAATATCTTCCTGTTTTTGAGACAGAAAGGAATATTATTAGCTGAATAAATGTACTGATATGCTTTATATTGAATCTATTTGTCTCACACACTGCTATTCAATCACTCAATGTGTGAATTTTCTCTTTTGTTCTTTATATCTCCATAAAACGACCGATAACAAAATTTAGGGATTAGTTCCAGCTCTGTAAACACAACCGCTTGGGAATTGAGGAAAAATCTTAAGATCAGCCTTGGGTTTTGGGAAGACTAACGCAGTCTTCTCGGGACGGCCGCTTTGTTGAGAAACTCAATCAAAACTCAGCCGCAAAGCAACTCGTTTCCGAGGAAGAGCATTACGTCTATATGTGTGTGCTTGTCATTGACAAAGAAAGTTAAGATGATATAAATCAACAAATCAACCCTAATGGAACTCAATGTGACAGTCAACAATACAATGTCACCGAGACCTCACTGCTCGCTTTTGAAGCGCGACATTTCGAGGGGGGGTCATTGTATGGGCGCTTACAGCAAGGAAACAGCAGTAGAGCACGCTCTCCATAACAGATCGAACAGATTGCGTATAAAACTTTATTAAAAGAACGGCTATGAGTATTCAGTTGAACTTGGAAGAAGATCGACGGGTGTCCTCTTTTCGAATCGACGATATTCTAGCTACCCCTCAGAGGAGCAGAGCTGAGACTTCCACAAGTGCCGACGCGGGCAGCCGCAGTTTATTGCCATCACAGCATCATTCACTCAGTTTTGGTGTAGAGCAGATTCTTGCCACTCGCAGTCCTGAACGCAAAAGTCGAATTGAATGTTATGGTAAGAATATAGAAAGGGATTTGTATCATGCTTTGTATTTTTTCCTTACAGAAAGTTTTAGTCTGTCATGATTTCGCTAGAAGGTTAAGTTGATTTACGATACGTTCATGATTCTTTTATCACCGAGGATCACAAAATAGCAGCAGAGAGCGCGATAGTGTGCGCGCCTGACCACTGTTACGTACCAAAAAAGACAGGTCTTCAACACAGCAACTGATAGGGGTACGGGGTTATCAATGAGATATATGTATTTATCTATAAGTTCGGTTTCTCGCAAAATTTCAATTATTTGCAGTGTTAGTTACAGCTGAACGAAAGATTAAAAGAACAGGCAACAATCTTTATCTCTTTTCAGATCACTCTTCATTGGAACATTAAATTAAGCAGATATTATCCCTCACTGTCGACGCTAGCGAAAGACGTCCATTCTTTTTATGTTCTACAAGACTTCGTAAATAAAACATTGAATATAATTAATTGGGGCTTACAGCGCGCTGTCCACTCTATCTCGCAATATTTCAGTCTGAATAATGCAACAGAATACAAAATAACATGGTTAACGATATTGCCTTTAAGCCTCCACAACAAAAGGGAACAAGTAGCAGTTTTGTTGAAGAGTGTCATAAATGAACTTTGAAAACGTTTGCAGGGTAAAAAGCTGTTAAACTGACCCTGTCTCTGTAGGCCTGTATAGTTAAACGTAGTTATAGTGCTGTGCAAGTTCTTCCCAATTTATCCTACAATATCTACTCTATTTAGAACCCCGCACTGGAGGGTGTATTTGCTTTCTGAAATCTATTGGGAATTTATTTTGCTTTAAATTATTTTTAGTTCCTTGTCCTGTGTCTGTGGTTGTGGGGTTCAGATAGAAAACAACGTGCAGTGGCATAAGCCAAACAATGGGTTGGAAACATCTATTGTGTCGAGTAACAAGTGGAAGTCTTTCTTCTGACTTTGTAAATCTTAGGAATCCTATAGTGGAGCAATTAGCAGATGTAATAATTTGTTGTAGTTTTCTGTAGTAAACATGTGGACAGATTTAGTAAGGCGAAGCATCAACGGACTCCTACTTTTGAGTTGCGGGCAGAATGCCATGTCTGATCAGGACACAATCTTCAAAGCACATCTCTACCGAATATAGCCTACATCTTACTCACAATATTTGATTGCACCAAATTTCGACTATGCACTAAATTAATTCATTACTGGTGGCAAAAAGAATTTATGTCTTTGCAAATGCTATTATCGAGGAGGTTTTCCATAGTTTAACTTCATGTCGACCGCGTGTTCTGACTTGTCCAGTTTTTAGTTGAGACCTCCGGTTCTCATTGTTGGCTATCAAGAAGTTGTCATACGGAATTGTTG
Source organism: Antipathozoanthus remengesaui (assembly GCA_025434805.1). Taxonomy (NCBI): domain Eukaryota; kingdom Metazoa; phylum Cnidaria; class Anthozoa; order Zoantharia; family Parazoanthidae; genus Antipathozoanthus; species Antipathozoanthus remengesaui. Next base: position 5,416 of record JANSTR010098879.1, on the reverse strand, counting down.
TGAACTCAACACGCGTCAAGCTACAGCTTCGTCTGGATAAATGAGTGAATGTAGAGGTTTCATGCTGCCCTAATTAATATTCTTCGGGGAAGTCAATTTTATAGTATTTGCGGGCCGAACCAAGCTGAATAGCACAGTAGCGCATTTATTAAATTTCACAGCCGAATCCTGAGCGTGTTCATAGATAAACGATTTGTTAGAAATTCTCAATCGAAGTAACCAAATTACCTAAATATAATTCAAAGAAAAAGTTTGTTTCATAGATGAGAAAAGGTTATCGGCGTTGAGGCATATATATCTTATAATGAGTAGGTTGATTGTATTTCTGGAGGCGCCAATATTATACTATATATATCTCAATAATGAAATAAAAATCCCAATATTCAAATAAAATCAAACATAGATACTTTTTCTTTACTTTAATTGCATATCCTATGACAGATAGTTCAGCTTTTTCTTTCCTGACAACGAAAGGTAAATTTCCGTTAAACTTAATGGAGCTGGAGAAATGTAATGGCCAGACTAAATGTTACATCTGAGGTAGCCACGAGATAAGAAAGAAGAGGAAGCAGGTTCAGACGAACGCCCCCGCTGAGAGAAGACAGTCCCACAAAGTGCCTTTCTTCAGTAACTTAATTTCTTGATGACAGAAAATAAAACGGAAAAGTCGTAGCTTTCAGATTAACGTTTTCAAAGCTGACATAATTCATAAAGTCGATGGTAAGATTCGATTATGTTTTGGTAATGATGTCATTTATGGATGGTTTTCTCGTATCATTTACCTTTAGTAATCTTTTCATGGATTTGTATAGTTCTATATTTTAAAAGGTTTATTTTTGATTCAAATGGTTATGACTAACGCCTTATCGGTATAGAAATCGGTCGCGATCATGGTAACAAGCCGCCGAAGAGATGTGGTTGAAGAAACATGTTTTCTGTGCTTCCTTTCATCGGACAATACTATAAAAAGCAATCGAGAATGAAGGCCATAAATGGTTGGCATATCATCGTTTTCTTAGGCACAAAAATGTAGATTTATCAACAAAGGGCTTGTAATGTATATGGTTTCACTCAACAATACAACATTCACAAGTTATGTTTCAAAATATGCTCGCAAGGTGTTACTTTATCGTTTTTTTCCTTGTAGCAACTGGTTGGTATTAACACTAGAAATCAAAACACTGTTAAATTTGGAAGTTTCTCTTTGCCCCAAACCAAAGCAAACCAAAGCAAACCAAAGTGCACTTTAATCGAAATCACAGGTTCTTGCGTGTCATTTCAGCTTTTCATTCTTAGTACACTTGGTATTACAAAACAACTAGAAAGTGTTGGATGATCTGGTGAAAAACAAAGAGAATCAAAGCAAACTGTTAGGTGCGAAACAATGAAACAAAAAGGTGTGGAAGAGAACCATTACCAAAGATGGGGATGCGTGAACTACATTTTAAGATAATGAGCGGCCAGGTATTGGTAGTAATAATATTTTGTTGGGCAAAATTATTTCAAATTTTCACAAATATCTGGCATCTTGGAAGAGAAGTGTAATGAACGGTAAGGTATGGGATAGCCTTGGCGAACTTTCGAGCCAAATACTATTAGTTCAAAGTGTACAATGTACGCAATAATTAAAGAGTCAAACTCCTAGAGATTCAAAGGTTTAGAACGATATTGCGATCATCACGAGTTTTTCATATAACACCATTAAAATAACTATTCATTAATCAGCTGGACACAGGGAGATTGAACAACGAGGCACAGATAACTGAAGAGGTCTTTCGTTATGTTAGATTGCGTAAAGGGGTGAAGAACCTGAAAAGTAAGCGGTGGTCCGAACAAGGAGAACTAGCTGTGCCACCGTACTGGCCAAAGGTGTAAATTGGTCATTTGAAATGCTTTGACGCATTGATATCGCTTTAAATTTAATACGTATCAACATTTACACCAATAAATCAGTCAACTTTCTCCAATACAGTTTTAATGGTTTATGCTTCCAACTTTTGAAACAAGCAACCGCAAGTATTGCCTACTTTAAAACTATTCAGGACACTTTTTCGGCTCAAAATTTGAGATATAATGGACTTTAAAATACTCAAAACATCTCCTCTGACATATCTAAGTGGCAATTCGTTTGGCGTTTTCTTCTCCATTTTGTAAGTATTAAATTTCAAACCAAACTTGCTGATTTTAATGATTTGTCAGCTGTCAAAACAAGAAAAACACTGCCCCACCACGCCTATGAGCCAACACTAAACACATCGATTATCGCATCTCGTATCAATTAGTTGTGATAGTACAGCTCATTGATATCATTAACAGTTTAAAACATCCTGTTGCAGCAATATATAGCTATATATTCTCGACCTGTGACTTCAGCGAAGCTACTAAGCGAGAGATTGTCTCTCATCTCAAATTGAAATCCATATATTTTTATGTTAACACAAGGATGTGGTTGCAAGCTCAACTAACTTTTAAAAGTCCATTTACGTGTTTGTCTTTCTTTGTTTCTTCTTCATTTTTTGTGATAAAAGCAAAAAGGAAATCTATCGACACGACTACTTAAACAAATATTTTTCTTGTATAGAAAAAAGGCCAAAAGACGTGGCTGATGCACATTTGTCCAACAATAGTTACTTTTTGCTATTCAGTTGTTTAGCCGTTCACAAAAATTTCGAGCCTGGGAACTTCGGCATGCTATCGAGTTTGTCTCTTGATTTGCGAGTGTCCTCGAAACAAACAAGGAGAGTGCTTCGAGAAGACCACCCATGCTGTCAAAGAGAATTCGTCTGTTTGATGTCTAAATCTAGCTTTAATCGAACTGATAACACCATAATTAGCCGCAAAATCCGATCGTGTTTGATTTGTTAAGCCACATGTGTTCCAAGTTGTCCATGATTAGTTGTTTACAGAATGATGCTATTCGTCAGAATGATGCTGTTCGTCAAGTATTTCTACATCTCTGCAAACGAGAAACTTTGGCTCTTCTAACAAATTTAATCATTCGATCGACAATTATCAGAGGAAAGAGACCATTGACCCATTAGTATTCGAGAGAGAGGCATATTCAGAATACACTCGAGCTGACGCATTTATGAAAACATGTATTCTTCTGTATTCGGAATAATAATTACTTTAATTTGACAAATATCGACATCGTAGAGAAGCATATGTATGTGAAACTATACTCCAAATGGCAGGAAAATTAAAATAGGCACCGAATGAATATATCGAAAGGCGATACACTTGCTTTCCAAATAAGGCAGTACTGATACGAGAATGATATTTTAAAAATCTTCGAATACAATTACCAGCTAAGTGTCCACCGTTTAACAGGTGATGATACTTGTACAAATTAACTATGAATACGAACTGAGTCGGCATAGCGTGTACATGTAATTTATTGTGTTGTTATATGATATGATGATCTGCCGGGGGGAGGGGAACGAATACTGGCTACGATTGGATATACGGGTATGTGCGGCCCTTCAGAATATGGTTTTCAAGCCGATTTGGTCTCAAATAGGGTATAGATTTTCTATGTTTAGTATGGAAAAAAGTATCCATTTTAGGAAAATTTTCTGCCATAAAAAGTTCTCAATTTCTTACGGCACCGATCGACGTTTTTGGTCTAGAATAGGGTTAGGGTTTGAGAGATTGGGGCACACACCCCTACCCAGAAATTTGCGTGAGTAACCTCCTCCGGGATGCTCTGTTCTCTACACAATAATCTACATGTACACTATTGTACTGTATGTTGTATACTGTAGTTTGTAATGTGCTATATATTACACTACACTGCACTTGTCCACACTTGACTACAACAGGTTATGTACAATGCTCTGTTCTCTATGTACACGATAATCTACATGTACACTATTGTACTGTATGTTGTATACTGTAGTCTGTACCTTACTTTTATACAATGACACAATAAAGTGTAAAGACAAGTACACTGAACAAAGAACTATACTGTGATTGGTGCGAGTTATATTGCTTTGAGAACGTAACTCAACCTACAATTTATGTTTTACCTGGCTCTCATTGTTTACAATTGTTGGAGTGAAAAGTAGCGCCTTGTGTTCCTGTTCATAGCGGAGCCTATGTACATTTTAATTTGTTAAACAATCACAATTTTTCTTGTTTTTTAAAATGTCGTCGTTTTCTCTTAACGTTAGCGCCACCTAAATGATGTGGTAACTCACTTTGCCCACTTTTTCCTCTCTGTTTCGCTATATTCGAGTGGCCACTGTGCGTGTTTTCTAACGAAGAACCATCATCTGTTACTTTTTCCAAACCCAAATTCCAATAAATCCCACACCATTACTCATTGTCGTGTGCTATGGGCTGATAACCGATAATTGTGCTGTGTCAAGATTAAGGCGTCACAATTCACAAATCGTCTGCGTAGGTGTTACTACGAATACTGTCTCGATCTCAGTTTCAAGTTCCTCTTGGTTTCAAAAACAGGAAACCTGCACAATGAACTTAGTTGGATGTTATGCAAGAAAACAGAAGGAAGTGACAATGAAAAGGAGGCTATTCTCGACAACTTGTAGTTTAGTTTAGTTTATTAAATTCGTCACATAAATTACAAAGGAAAGTTAGTAATCAAAATAAATTGGCTGTGACAGGGGAAAGGAACAGAACTACGCCCCAATTGAGACCTAGCCCCTAGCCCCTATAGCCCCTGGTCCCTATCTTGTAGTGATATATTAAGATCTTTCCACCATAGGCTTCCTAACACACTAATCATGCAGCCAGTTTAGAGCAAGACGAGAAAATTGCATCTTCTGTCATTTTGTCTGAAAATATGGATTCAGCTTGCTGTTTTTAACGAAGCTGAATCGTAGCCCACTGACTCTATGGCAAATAGATTGTCGTTTCTTATACAATCGATAGTTTCCTCAACTGAATAGGTTCAATATAAAAGTGGCACTAGAACAAAGTTTGCTCTTTGTGTTTAGGAACTTGCTCTTGATTAGACAACAAACACAGTCCACAACTATTTTTTGTGGATATGACAAAAGAACCTGTTTAAACCTTGGGCGACTTTTCTGACGGCATCGGGCTCTGTTGGTGATGAATTTCACTTTTTGATAGGTATTAGCGAGATTAATCATATCAGTGTCGCGCCATGCGTGATTTTTGCGTATCAAATTGTTAATTGTTATAAATCAACCGAATTATCCACTAGATCCTAGGCCTATTGTTATCATTTAGTACATCCGTTGATATATACTTTCACAAACGTTCTTGTACATCAGAATAAGTAATATTTCAAAAACGAGCACGAGTGTTTGAATGGGTATTCCAAACACCGAGAAACTATAAATGAAGCGAAAGGCCGAGTGCTTTTATTGTTTCGAGGTGTTTGGAATCCCCATTCAAACACGAAGTACGAGTTTTTGAAATAACTTCT
>JANSTR010098657.1:0-12257 GCA_025434805.1 Antipathozoanthus remengesaui | reverse complement strand
AGGAAAACCCATTGCCCTGACGAGCGTATTCCTTGTTAAATTTCACGAGAAAAATAATATTGGACGAATTGCGAAGCGATGACTGAAATATGATTTTAACAGGGTATACCCGAGTCAGGCAGTGCATTTTCCTTGAATCGCGTAGCAGGAATGAATCTCGCAAATTAAATTAATGAGTGTATATATATATATATATAAACTTGAAACCACTTTTGCTAATCTGGAAAGTTAAAGCGAGCTCGCGAAAACCATTTCAGTGCTCTGCCGACTGGTGAGCCACAACTTTTGGAGGGCAAGTTTGAGGGTAATTCCACGTTAATTACATCCTCCTAAATTGGTTGATTAGCCAATCAGTTTGCGTGATTCATCCTTGCTATACGATTCCAGCTTGAACACTAGAAGAACAATTCGATATCTACCAGCGCCCATGTGTTATTCTCTATTGTATTTTAACCAGTGCTGAGCTATTTAAAACACTGCATGCCCACGGGGTTTGAGTGCAGTTGTAATAGAATTTACTTTGTAGAAACCAAGTACAGGTTTTTGTAAGGATTGTGTCTATAACACCAAAATACAGCACATGGTTATCGAAAATAATTTAACATTAAACATGAAACGTGGCATGGTAGCTACAATTCCAAACAATGTCGACATCTCCGTTATCTTGACCGCTATCTTCGATTTTTGAAATATGAAATTTTATAGGATTACATTTGGGCAAAACAACCAAAGCACCGGAAGTTAGAAATGCGATTAAAAGTATTTCTCTATATAAACTATATCTTTTAATCTAAAATCTAATTCATAAATATAAATCTAAAACAAAAACTTTGGGGGAGAGTGAAGTAGGTCTTCCTCTTCCAAATGTTTAGTGAGTTAATTGATCTGGGAGACTCTTCATCCCCTTTGGTGATAACTTCAGAATTTGTACATTTCGAGTATTTGCCTAAGTCTAACAATCCATCAGCTACAATACTCGAGGTAATTCTCCCATTACTCATTTCAACAAAATCATCAAAGTCATCTACGATATTTCTTAAAATAAACAGCATGTCAGAGGCTTGAACATGGCTGGCTAATTCTTCATTTTCAAGGATTGACCAAAGAAGTGAAAACTATATGTATATATAGAAACCAAGTACAGGTTTTTGTAAGGTCTGTGCCAATAACACCAAAATACAGCACGTGGTTATCGAAAATAATTTAACATTATACATGAAACGTGGCATGGTAGCTACAATTCCAAACAATGTCGACAAACTCAAAATGTGGCAAACTCAAAATATCGTTCACTCTTTATTTGTAATTGACATATATTCTTTGCTCAATCCTTGAAATATATATATATATATGAATGTTATTCAAGGTCTGAACAACGTGTTTGTTACATCGTTGTTTTCTGCATTCTTCATTGATTTTACCTTCAAACTATATTATTAACTGTACTATTAACTGTACTTCATCCTGATAACAAACTGTCTATATTAAAATATTTAGTCTTATGAAAAGTTTAAACAATTATTTGCATTGAAAATCTGTGAGTGGAGTCACACAATGTCACCAAACTCCAACTCCTTAACGGTACGAATTGGTCTTGTCTGTGGTGATGTGAATGAAGCAGCCTTCGTACTTATCGCACCTTGTCGTTGAACATCAAGAGTTGTTGCTGGTCTTGGCTGAAGCCTGCTCACTGAAACAATTCCATGGGAGTTTTGTTTCCCAGTATTGGCATCATTTGTGTTTCTAGCTGCGGGAATGTTGTACTTTTCTCTTCTGATTCTAAAGGCGAAACCAAGCAATTGCAAAACGGTATTTCGAATGACAGGAAATTTCCAGCAGTACCAAAAAGGATTCACAAGTGAATTAAGATGTAGGATTGTCTGACTCCATTTCTTTCCTATTTGGACAAGGTTGACTTTGTCTGAGTTCTTGGTTATCACGGGATAAATGATCATTTCCGGAGAATAAAAGAGAACCAGAATGAGAACGGTTAAAAGCATTGTTCTTGCTAGTTGTTTCTCTCTTTTAAGCCGTCGCTGGGCGCTCACTGAAACGTGACAAGAAGAGGCTGTTGCGTTGCTTGATCCAAATTTGAAGAATGTTCCGGTATAACAGAAGGTGGGTATTACAACATTTATGGCAATAAAAAGTGATCTGCCAACGATAATCTTTTTAGCTTCTCTAAAATACCCCAGAGCTACAAAAACTGCATACAGGACAGAAATTAGCCAGACGGACGTGATTGCAACTAGAGTTCTGCGGGTGGACTGTAGGACTTTGTATTTAACTGGAAAACGTACTGCCAGATATCTCTCAATACTGATTAGGCTGATGTGTGCGAGGGAAGAAATGGAGCACATCACACCGGCCATTTAGTATAACATACGTACTGTGCAATTAATACCTGTAAGGCCGAGTAACTCAGAAACCCTGGAGACCACGAACAACGGCTGAGCCAGCAAACCAACCAGCAAGTCTAGAACGAAGTAGATTTCAAAAGTTAATATTGCAATAAACATTAAAGCACAATTAATTTAACAAAATGTAGTTTTAACACTACATATGCTCTTAGGTGCGGGAATGTTGCTTGGTGCAGTTTTTGCAATTGTTCCAAGGATTCCTGGAAGACGGACCGCGATCACGTGTTCTAAGTTAGCCAATCAGCATATGACTTCTTTCCTACTTTGCAAGCACCATCCCAAAATTATATTTTAACAGACAACTCACAAATCAGTAAATGATCATCAGTAGGATACCTAAAAAGTGTGCAATTATACACTTGCATGATTTCGGCTCCATAAAATCCTATACCAGTGCAGAACATTTAGGAGGAGCCACCCACCATGTGAGTACAGTTACTGAACAAACGTTAGTAAAAGGTAAGGTGAAACAAAATTGTAACCGTTAATAACAACGCGTAATGCATACGAAATCAACAAACAATCGACGTTAAATTATAGGTTTAAAAAGATTAAACCTATAAAAGATTGGGGTCGTTTGGCGCCCTATCAGTCTTAATTGAGAAAGAAAGAGTAAATTTCGTGTAATTTTGTAATTAAAGTGGTTTTGAAAGACATAAAAAATGCCATATATTGTTTCAATCTACGTGTAGTTATATCGAGGATCTTTACATAATAAAACTGTTTTCAATGATTGTTGAATATTTGAACTTGAGTTAGAAGATACTCAACAAGTGGCGGAAGTAAGAATGAAACATTTCTTGTCAGGTTGGCTCAGTATTCATTATGTAACCACACACTGGGCATCATTCTTTTAAAAAACACACTATACCTGTAATATTGTATTGAGAGGTACCATGCCCCAGACCAATTTCAATTTTGTGGCTCGGTAGAATATTCCCATTAGCGTGTACCCAACCAGTGAATAGTGTTTTTTGTGTGCTGTGATTGGTTCACTAGTCAGTGAATATATACACTGATTGGCAATGATGACAGCAGTCATTGCTGTTTTTTTAATGATTTTGTTAATAAAAAGCCTGTTCTCACTGATATATCCTAATATAATTACTTATTCACCTCAGTATCAGTGAAAGCCCAGTATACTTACCTCCACTGCGTTGAATAGTTACTCACTATTCACATCGACTTTGGGGACTAATTACCCTTAAATAGGAAAAAAAGGCGAAGACATTACAGTTTTCCACGGTAACGGAAAACCGTGGAAATTCAACCTCGGCCGTGGATCTGCAGTTTACCAACGAAAAATAGATTTCCCACCGCTTTCCACTGCTTTCCACTCTCACGGACAAGATTACGGTTGGGTGTAGCGTTTTCGTGGATTCCCCACGGCCACAGAACAGTGGCTTTTCCACTGAAGATACTTTTTCCCACTAATATAAATTAATCTTCCCACTGCCGTGGGCCAAGTGGTTTTTTCCCACAGCCAAGATAAGCCGTTTTCACATTAGAGGATGGACAAGTTGTCTGACGATTTGCTCGTCTTTGTGTAAAAGCGAGACGAACAAATCGTCTTGTGTTGGCCATCATAAATTCACATCACACGTACCAGTGACGTACAAACAGATAAATGTTAGTCATAATGCAAAGGACCTTATGCTAGTGCCATTCCCTTTCCTTGACACACACAAAACGTCACTACTGGATGGGAACCTGTGAAAAAAACCCTATGAATTACCTGTGAAAAGCTGAAAATTTCAAACACACATATGAAAAACCTGTGAATTTTGCATTCCATAATTTGTCTCAGTTTGTCAAACACGTTAGATAGGTTTGAAACCTGTGAAAAAAAGCTGTGAATTTAGTAAACCTGTGAAAACCCTGTGAAAAAGACTCTTCACAGGTTGTGTGGAAAAGAAAACCTGTGAAAAAACCTATGAAAATAGGGCCGTTTCACAGGTTTTTTCACACGTAATTCACAGATTTTTTACATTTTCCCATCCAGTAGTGCTTGTTCGACTATTATTTTGTTCGAGAGATGTGAGTTTAAGACCGCCTTTGGTCCATTTGTTTGTCTAGACGAACAAGTCGTCCACAAAGAATCGCCTGAAGAGACGAACAAGCAGATAGATCGAAATTCAGACGACTTGTTCATCTGATATCGTGTTCTTCCCGTTTTCACACTCAGACGATTTGTTCGTCTGGCTGCAGAATGATATATATATATATCAGTGATAATGTGGAGGCTATTTTCTACAAATCAAGAGGTGGCCTAATGGCTACTACTTGGAGAGCAGCGTTGTTGAAATGACCAGCTTCCTAAGTGTAAGCACTTTGGTGTGTGTGTGTGTTGGGTGTGGGTAGTTGTATGAAAGTTTTTGTGATTACCAGTGGAGATCTTGAAACATTTTATAGTGATCTACAGGGAGTATGAATTTTTTGTGGATAATTTGCATTTACTCTCCGCCCCGGGGTAGTAGATACTTTCTGACCGGTCCCTAACAAACGTTTTCCTCAGCCAATCATGGTGCGATCCCTAAACCAATCACAATACAAGTTTTGGGTCGAGTCGTCTCACAGGCTATGCGTGTGTTGGCTGTATGCCAGCCGAAAATTTTATACGTTCTCTTTGCTGAATTGATACAAGATTTCGGAGTTGTGGAAAACATATAACCTTTATACCCCTTTTTTCTGAAATTATGCAAGTGTGGGCACTTAATTTGAGTGTCCCCCATCGTGGAATCAAGTGAAATTACTAAAAAATACACAAGTGTTTTCCCATCGTCCGATCCGACCAGCGAATAACTTGATCGTGTATATTATCTGAAGGTGGGCTGACGTGGATACAATAATATCAATATGTTTCATCGCTTTCCATGGTGCAGTGGATAGCACGCCTGACTAGTGACCAAGGAGACGCGGGTTCGAGTCCTGCTCAGGGCATATAAACCAATTTTTCGGACAAGTGTGTCGACGTATGGAAAGCGATGAAACATATTAATAACTTGATCAAAACAAGAAGACATCGTCTCACAAATACCTGGTCACAAATATTCAACTAGTAAGATTTATACTTTTCCCGGCGTTAGATTTGATTGAAAAAGCTAAAATGTTCAGTAAAGCGGTATTTGAAATTTGTATTGAAATACTGCACTTGGATGTTGTATTGTCATCGACTGGCGTGCCATAGTTATAGAGCGATCGAGACTCAACTCATATTTATTTCATAAGCTCAATTTCAAACTCATCGATTGACTAGCTTGTCACCGTTTAGTTTCGTGTTCTTGATTGAAAGATCTACACAGCAAGTAGATGGAAGCACTGCTATTCAAAAACCACGAGTATTAATAACAAACAATTACTGAGTGCAATGAGCTTTTGTTTTAACGTTTTGTCTTTTCTCGGCATAAAGTAGCTATGGCTTGTTCGATGCTACGTTGAAATAATGGCCAACTGCCGGCCAGGGTCTTCAAAATACTTCAAAAATAAAAGTAAAGAAAGAAATAACGTTGAAGGAGTAGCCGGAAGCAAAGAAAGAAACCGGAGAGAAAGGTATATATAAGTGATAATATAAAAGCGATTCTAAAACCACCTTTAAGGACTAAATTTGGTTACATTTCTTCTTAAATACATGAAAACATGTGCCGGAACTTTCCTAGAAATATGTACTGGTCATTTATTAGTAGTAGTCAAGACCCCAACAAATCTTCTACATGCAAATACTCTAAGAACTGCAACCAAACATAGAAAGTGGATTGCATTTTATGCTGTTTTCTTACAGCTCTGCCAAATTGTTTTGCCGTTAGTGACAGCAAGGGGGACAATAATAGATATTTCATAGTCATTTCCGCAAGATCGCACAAACCGCTCGCACATGACAATGATGGATATTTCGGGGTGGTCCTCTAAGCTTAAAAGGTGCATTTTCATGAAAGCGAGGTCGTGGACCACGTACCAAAGCCAAATCGGAATTGCGGCCGTAACCGAATAGTATGCAGCTGGTCGCTTGACTGCTCGCTGCATGATATATACAACTTCGATGGAGCTTCGATTTCTATACAGATACCGTTTCCTATACAGTTCAAAAGATCATTCTCCCAAAAATGCAGAAGTCAAACCATATCATGGTTATTGCTGCCGAGTGAGGGGTTGGAAAGTTCCGTTTGATTTAGTGTTTTCCTGGGCGTTGTCCGGTTTCGTCGGATTCCTCATTTGCCTTCTTTTTCAGTTATTTGGCCCCAACATTTGAAAATACGTGACTTAGTGGTTATATTTTGTTTATTCTTGAACTATTGAGAATTTGGACAGAGGTTATATACTTTTTTTGTCTCATTTTTCCAATTTTTGAGTGTTACTTGCCCCGATCCCAGCCCATCCCTTCGAGTCTACGTGACCTGGCCGATTGTTTATATAGTTTCGTGTAGGATTTATAGATACAAGCCAGCAGACACTGGACTGATTTCCAGCCTCAAGAATCCATAAAAGAAGGACTCGTTACAGTACGAAAGTCAAAGAGCTACCAGAACATAAATAGTGTGTATAAAGGCAAAATCAAAAAATCTAAGTGAAACCAATTTCATCAAATTTGCCAAAGACAAACAACCACTATAGCTAGGAAATCAGGAACACTTTTCTTCCACTGTAAAAACTAGAAATCGGCACATTAGCTTATGATATATATCGCTGTCTCGGACAGTGATATTTTGTGGCGCCTTCAGTTCGATCCTCATGTTTATGAAGTGTTTCATTTTCATTACGAATGCGAGCAAAAGTTTCACTTTACAGTCTTTGATAAAAACAAGAAATAAGCAAGTATTGTCATATCTATTTGTAATACTCAAATGTTGAAATAGTAAATATATTGTTTCCAGCCTGGAGAAACTCAAAACTGCATTTGCGTGTTTGCACTTATAATTAGAGGAAGATAGAACTCGTGTATTAAAATAAGCTGAATGTGAGTTAAACTTTTCGACTTTAAACAAGTCCCTTTTCTCTTTTTAAAATGCAAAACATAACAAGTTTTTCAATGATTGAACCCTATGGCAAAACTGAAATTTTGTTGAGAAATCATTTTAGCTGCACCCTTACCTGTTATCGAGAGAGAGATTAACAGCAACATAAAACTGCGAAACTGTTTACCTCTGAAGAGTGAGGTGATAACAAGAGCGTTTGAAGCAGTTGTTATGATTGCTGTGAGGCCGTTGACGAGGGAGACGAAGACTGTACTGATATATACGTCCTGTGTGAGGTGCGAATCTCGCCACTGGCCATAAGTGGGAAAATATGGACAGTTAAAATAAGACAGTTCTGTCGAGTTTTCATTGGAAGACAAGTTACTATTCATATTTACTGGAACACACGTCTTTTCTCTTGTTGCTTTGCCTTTGGTTTAAGCTTTTGGTTGCACCGTCGCCAACAAACCTGGGAACACGAGTGAAGCCAGATTTAATTTAAACGAACAAACGGTACAAACATGTACTCTTAGTAATTAGCAAATGAACCTATTCATGGGTATATATCTAGAAACACCTTTTTGAAATGAACGTGAATGAATTTCCGACTATTTTGATGATTACCAATCCATCAAACGTGAAAGTGTTATTTGCTGGTTCCGATTTCGTATCCGGCCGTTGTTACACAATTTGTAGATTAGTTGAGACAAAATAATAATTGATTAGAGTTCATTCATTAGCATTTAACATGGAATTTCTCCAAGGCTTCTTTTTTCAAATTTATTCGTATTAAATTACATGTACGAACACACAATTCTTCAACCCACTATTTTAGAAACCCAGGATTATAAGATTATCTTTATACAAGAAGTTCCAGCATGAAAGGCATAGCTCCTCCCTCTTTTCTCAACTTAGAAATGTAACTTTGAAATTCAAAATACACAGGAAACGAAACAGACGCGTGTTTCAGACCTCTTCGTTAGACTCTAAATGCTAAAGACAGAGACAAAATAAACGCTAGAAAAGTAAACAGAAAGAAGCTACAAATACTTTGGTACAACTTGCACGGTTGGTTCTGGAAACGCGATTGCTTTCACATTTATTTTCCATATTATTAATTCTAAACTTTCGCGCTATATGTTAAACATCGCCTCAGCGACACAGCTGTGACAGAGCTGTTCACTCGAGGGTGGCCGATTTGCGAGTGAACCACACAATGGTCTGACCTGTACCTTTTGTAGTGAAACTTCTTGTTTAACCTTCAAATGAAAATAACTGCCAAGTAGTGTATTAACAAAAATTAATAATTAATGACAATAATAATGACAAATAATACAGACAATTTACTAGTTCTGCTTGGAATTTTAGCAGTGTGCTTGAGTAAGCGAAGCCAAACATATCGATTTGTTCCACGAGGAACGTCAATCTGACGTTTGGGGGTGGGGGGTTCTTGGCCGTGACGTTTCTCAGTGAAAGAACGTGGGAAAAATCGATAGTTTGGCAGACAAATTTATATACAAAGGCGGAATGCGGAAATGTACATTCGCTATTGATATTTTTAAAACAATATATTGTAGTCTTGCGTATCTTGAGTGTGGCAGATGTCATGATTATGCCAGATCGAGTCACGCACGGATGGGTTGCGTACAGTAGACTGTCTGTGCCAGAGGAACATCAGATTGGCGTTTCTCGTGGAACAAATCGATATGCGCGGCTTCCCTTAAAGCGAGCGCGCGAAAGCCAATTCAGTGCTCTGTCAACCAACTGGTGAGCCACAACTATTAGCGGGAAAGTTTGAGGCCGCTCGCGGCTTAAGTTGTGTGCAATTCCATGCTGAATACGCACTAGTGCAATTCCACGTTAAATACTTTCTCCTCAATTGGCTGATTAGCCAATCAGCTTGCGTGATTCATCCCTGCTATGCGATTGTACCATGAAGTGCATCACCATCATGAGATCGTTCATGAAAATGACTTACCATCGATCTTCATTGATACCGTTCGGCAGGCACAGCGATTGAGGATGATGCGATTGAAGCATTCTTTAAGACAACTGTCATAGGAGTAGGTCTTGAAGCTCTTCAGTTGACGTTCGCCGCACGCTGACTTATAAGGAGGGGGGAGGATATTGGCCTGCAAAGAACGTGCAATAGTCAGTTAACCATTTCCAGTTTCAAATAAATCAATAGCTTTTGAGCCAATTGACAAAACTCTATAAAATAACCATGCATTTTGCGTGTCATAAAGAACAGAAATGGTTGGTGTTATTCTTTCTAACATTTGAACCAGTTGACGACTCTGTATTTGACCATTCATTTGATTCCACTTGAAGAGTAGGTTCTCAAAATGTTCATTGTTCCATGAAATTGAAGTTGATAAATTTGATTCATGAAGTTTGAATACTAATTTTCTTTTCAGTGAAAAGTCCGCAAGGAATTGGTTTATGGGAAAGAAGAGAGGAACTCTCATGCTTCAAATGGCACGATCATGTTAATATATACATGTAAAAATTGCTGGATACCTATTAGTTATTAACAATGAAAAATGTGTATTATTGTGCAATTGGAAACTCAAATTCTGAAATCTGATTCGATGAGAAACGATAGAATGCCAATCAACCAATCAAAATACATCATTTGCTATTCTTGGTTACTGTCTTAGAACAAATTGATGTTAGCATAATATTTTTGATGTTCCGCATAATCCAGGATAAAACATACAAATTATAAAAATTTGGGAGTAATAGGGTATTTTGTAACCGAGCTATTGGCCAAATAGTATTTAAAACATTTACTGTGATTAGTATGCGGCGGCCATGTTTGTGCCCAACTTTGGGGCACAAAGATGGCGGCCAAAATGTTACTTCTCAAAATAAGCTGTTTTTTCCCCACAAAATGATTTGATTCACTTACAAACACTTCAGTTAGACTTCTAATGCTTTTTCATGTCATAGAATTTCAAATTTGTCAAATTATATCGAGTTTCTTGACATTTAGGAACTATGCTAATCAGACGGTAAAAATGTTCAACATGCTGTAATTCAGTCACGAATCATCGCATCGCCGTAAATTTTTCACAGAATACTTTGGATACTGATATCTAAAGCATATTTGAAGAACACTGAGCTTTATAGATCTTATAGTTTGCATTTTTAGATTTTGATGACGTCACATGAAAGCCAAGAATATTAGTAAGGGCTTTCCCTAGCTAGGCGGTTAGACACCTTAATAAAGTTGATTGATTGGTGCATGATCTTCTGCCACCTCCGAGAACAATTTTATTCCAGGTCAATAGAGCATCATCAACATCGAGCTCTCATTGTCGACAACGTGCCATGGAACATTCCCGAGGTCATTGTTAAACTCGTTATATTATCGTCAACATTTTTATATGAACGATACTCAGTCAATTTTGGCTTGGCTTTGTTTAAAACACTAGTCTTTAATATGCAGAACACTAAGTGACGTGGTCACTGAGTGGGACCGGAACGACGCCTTCTTTAACAATGCAATGCTCATTATTGACAAAAACTAAGTCAACTAGGGTCCTCGAGGTGTCAGTTATGCGCGTAGGTTCCTTTATTAACTGAGTTAAATCAAAGGCGCGCAAAGGTAGGTTTTGCTTATCCTTCTTGAATAAATTTGAATATGGCATTATGTTCGCGTTTAGATCTCCTAAGATGACCGAGATCAAGTGCCGGCATACTGTTTTGTAGAAAAGAAATAAAACCACTGAAATCCACGTCCCGAGCCCTGTAAGCGCAGCAGATGAGCGTTGGTTCATATTTGTCGCGAATCAGTTCACTCCATAAACATTCTTGTCCACCGGCGTTGATATCATTCCTCAGACAAAATACTAAACCATCCCTGATATACGCTGCAACACCGCCATATACATATTTAAATCCCGTATGGTCTAACCTTACACATACGAATCCAGGAAGTGCTATTTCAGCGTTACTTGTCGAGTCATCTAGCCAAGTTTCAGATAGAGTTAGTACATCGACGGACTTGTTATCGATTCCTTCAAGGTGCAGGGAATCGGTCTTGTTGCTCAACTACGTATGTTCAGGTGGGCAATATTTAGATCCCTTGTCGCCTTGATATCATCGATAGTCAAATAGCCAGAGCAATCAGGACCAAGGTAAATGCTACACGACGTGGCAGCTTACAAAGAATTTGCAATTTGTGGTTTAATTTGGCAAAGTGGAAGGTTCACAATTTCAGCTCTGCAATTCAACTCGGAGACAAAATATATATCCCTGTCTTTAACTAGGTTGTTGCTCCAGGAATAAGTTGACTTATGGCTTTCGAAAGCAATGTAAATACAGAGAATAAGATAAAAATTAGGGACGAGTTTTAAGCCGCCCGCCACTGCCTAAATTATGCAAATCCACAAAGGTTTCACAAAGATATCAAAGTCTAAGCCAAAGTCCTTAAACACATATCACAAGAACATTGTGTTTACTGTCGAAGAAAATCCTAATCCGGCATTTCCTTGACACAAAAACTGAATACAAGGACTCCTCAAAGTCACACAAGGAACAGTCTTTAGCTTCAACAACCGTCTTTACAAACAAATTAATGGATGCGGAATGGGAAATCCTTTGTCGCCAGTCATAGCCAATATCTTTATGACTAAACTCGAGGCACAAATATTACAACCGCCACCTGGTTAGCACAGTTAGTAAGGCGCCAGTCTGTAGTGCGGGAGGCTTGGGTTCGATTCCCGGTCGGACCAACACTCAGGGTCTTAAAATATTTGAGGAGAAGGTGCTGCCTTTGCTCTACTGAACAACTGCAAATGGTTAGGCCTTCGCGTCTTCTCGGATAAGGACGTTAAACCGTAGGCCCTCGGGGATCAGTAAGTTCTCCGGCCACCTTAGAGTG
>JANSTR010098435.1:0-12260 GCA_025434805.1 Antipathozoanthus remengesaui | reverse complement strand
TAGACCTAGCAATCCCAAGTCCACTGATGAGTACTCGCCTGTGTCTGTTCAACAATGGATGGAAATATCTGTCATCCTAAGTAAACAAATCTCGCAAAATTAAATCAAGGTTGAGCTCTACTGCCAGTGCCAGTAAACCAACAACCGAGCACATCAGGCATGGTTTCTGGTACCACTTTTTAAAAACTGCATTTTTTGTCTTGGGAGGAAAAACCTATTCTTAAAAATGTCGAAAGTTCAATAACGAACAAGGTTGAAGTGGTGCCCAAGATGAATAAATCGACTTTCAAGGATGCTCAAAATAAATTTCACGAACTGTTTTAAGCAAGTCGGAATTTGTCTTTTTTGAACTAATCGTTTCTTTAAATCCTTTCCAGTGACATTTCAGTGATTTTCCTAGTTAAATCCATCATTTGATTAAACCGTTTTTATCTATTTAATAGGATTATTAGTTTCAAAACCAAAATCACAAGCACTGATTTTGTCTTCTTAACAGAAGCAATAAAACCGGTTTGCTGACTTTCAGTTGAATAGCCAATGATATGGCTAGTTTTAATCCCCAATTGCTTTACAGCAAATAGAATCGCTTATTATAAACATTGCTTTTGCTGTTAGGAGAAATTGAATAAACTAAAAAAAACCAAAAACAAAGCTGTTATCGTAGTTGTATTCGCCGGTCAAACGAGCCAGCAGCTTCTCTGTGAGTGTAGACATCAGAACGAGGCTATGGGGTCGACCGCTGTTGTTGCACTGTTGTGTTTTTTGGGTACCATATCATTTATAGTTTCCGAGTTACAGGCCGCGGGCACTTTCTGTTCCCCGAGTCTCTAGACAGGGTTAACAAACAATTAACAAACTCTGACAAAAATCTGTGTTTAAGGTTTTAATGCAGAAAAGGAAATTAGCTGGCAAATTACAACAGTGCAGGTTGCGAAAACTCCAATTAATAATTCTCGGAGTTAACTCCCAGAACTTTGAACTACGAAGGCATGATTATTACCGTAAATGACCGAGTTAGCGCCACTGCCCGATTAAGCGCCCTGCCCGTAGATAAGCGCCACACGCCCCTGAAAAATTTAATAAGCACCGCTGTCAAATAAGCGCCGCTGTGGGAAATCGAATGCAAGTAAATAAGTTATATCCTGGTTTTAATTATAAGGAGGTACAATTGCATAAAACCTGTGTTCATTCGTCTTTTGTACTTTCTATACTGCATCATTAATATTTACAGTGAATGAAGCTGCAGAACATTCATGACTTATGTAATTTTGCACTTGAGACGATTGCTCCAACAGTGCTGTTTCCTGATGGAAGTGAACATCCATTCAACTTACAAAACTATGCTGAAAGCACAAGACCGTCAAAGATTAGGCTTTGCCCAATGACCGCTCCACTGGCAACAAGTAATAACGAGACCACTGAAAGCCTTGATTCAAAGGTGATTACACTGTACAGTACGTAAATCATATGTTGTATGAGTATAGTAATTTCTAACTGGTTGTTAGTACTACAGTACAAGCCATAAGTGAGGCTAACATAATCTCGGGCAACTGTAGCTGTTAAAAATTCCCCCAAAGAAAATAATGCTATCACCAATCATTGACTAACGTTGTGTGCTAACTATAGACTACAAATAACCGATTGAAACAAGCACGTGAAAGACATTGAAGGCATTTAGCACAGGGCTGCTAGATTTGTCAAGGAGTGTTATGTTCGCGTGCCAGGAACTGTCACAAACCTACTCAATGAGCTGGAATGGTCATCGTTACAGCAAAGCAGACAAATGTCACGTTTAACAATGATGTTTAAAATCGTTATTGATCAAGCTGCCCAGTCCAAATCCCAGACTACGCGCAAAAAAAACCCCGTATCACGAGATCATTCCACCCAAAGCGCTTTATAAACTTAGGCAGTAACGCAATACCTACAAATATAGTTTCTTTATAAGAACAGTCAAGGAATGGAACGGACTGCCTGACAAACTGATTGAACAGGAGAGTCTTGAATCATTTAAATCAGCCCTGGCCGACTATCTTAATCTTAAACACTGACCATTTCTTTCTTTTTCCCCCTTTTTTTGTTTCAGTTTTACTAGATTGCTTTACACTTGCACTAGTAACTGCACCTTTTAAATAACTTGTTTTGAATAATTGGCACCTGCACTACACATGTATTCGCGTAATGGGCAAACTCTGCGAATTATGAAATATAAATAGATAAATAGATAAATAAAATGGTATTATAAAATGTCGCCGTTAACCGTGTTCTGCCACATCACTCCGTCCGGGAGAATCTCTGGGATGCTTCGCGATTGGTCAAATTTTCCAGCAAATATAACGAGAGGAATCGTCGCAGTCTGCATTTAAGCAGTTAGGACTCAGTTTGAAATTGAAAATATAGTGAATGTCCAAAATTGAAACAATCAAAGCTTTTTTCCCTGTTCACTGCATTTGTTTGTAAATTGCCAACTGAACCGTAAAAATCTTTAATTTATTAAAGTCTACCAATGATTTCAGAGTGTTTGCACGCACGACCTCATGGTTCCAGTTATTCTTGTGATAATTTCTTCTCTACAAGCCCCCATGAAGGACTATCTTCTTAATATTGGAATTCCTGCTATTGCGATTATCGACGATATCTGTGACCTGGAACAAGTTTTGAATGGAAATTATACCCATATCTACGTGTCGTCCAAGTGTCTGTTGGCTTCCAAGACATGGAGTGAAATATTTTCCTCTCCTGAAGTCTGCGCAAGCCTTACTGGAGAAGTTGCTGACAAGTCTCACTGCATAGTCCAGTGATAAGTGTTTTTTCAGCCACTAAATATCAGTTCAAGCTCATGTCTTGAATGTCATATGATTCTTATGAAGCTCAGATAGGATATTGATTTATTGTCAATCTCGAAAACAATGTTCGGTTTTATTTCGCTTGTTTAAAATCAATCTTGACACAGATATGTATCATGGTAACTGTGTACCCAGAAATCGAATTGTGGAAATATTTCATGCTGCAACACCGAGAACAGCCAAAGAACCCATCACACACAACATTTCAGATGAAAATGGCAACTTGCGAGTACTAATAGCCACAACTGCTTTTGGAATGGGAGTAAATTGCATGAAAGTGAGACGCACAGTCCACTTTGGCTTATCAAAGTCTCTAGAACAATATGTCCAGGAATCTGGAAGGGCTAGTAGGTATGGCCTTCAGAGAAGCTGTGTACTTCTCTTTAATGGACGTTTGTCAAGTCATTGTGAAAAAGAAGTGAAGGACTTCTTGTAGTATGGAGAGTGCAGAAGGCAAGGTCTTATGAGACACTGGTGGAGACACAAAATACTAGCTCAGATATCCCTCAACATTGATGTGATGTGTGATGTGTGTGCTGCAAAGTCCAACTGTGAGAAGGACTAACGTCGAAAACATTGGTCTTTGGATATGAGCAATTTGTTTGAAGATGTGCAATAAAATTTAAAGGCAAAACTGTTGTCATACTAGAACGCATTTCAAGGAAATGCCAAGACCACCAAACTTCCCTTCTGCCAAAATGTCTTGCTGTAGTTTAATAACTTTCATGTCCAACAGTTGCTCAACAAATGCCATTTTCTCTACAGTATGAAAAATGTATTGGAACACTGTGAAATCCGGCGCAAAAATATGCCAGAGCAATTCTGCAAAATACTGGAGTTGTTTTCAGTGACACTGACGCTCTTACCACTGATACGAAACATTGTTGTGTGACGAACAAGATCTTAGCCGTTTACCATTTCCACAAAAATTAAAAATACGGAATTTCCAGTCATAACTTTAAACGGTACTGTTTTCGAAAAAGATGAAAAACCTCAGACGTATTCCTCTTTTTCCACTCCAACCGAAATGAGAAACAATCAGAACTACAAACTGAAGAGAAAGTAAAATCCTCAGTTCACCTCCAACACTTTCCAGTTAACAATGATGGGGAGGTTAACAATGATGAGGATATTGGATTTGAACCTGTCAAATTTACTTCAAGTGGGCTTGTCCAAAATATTTCATCGTTAGACAAATTAGCAACCGAACAGCTCGTATTCCTAAAGACAGAAGTTGTTATGTCTGTGGTGTTAAAATTGTAGACACAAGAGGAGGAAAGATAAAAATACAAGGCGTAGTAATAAGAGATAAGACAAGTTCCATAACTCTGACACTCTGGTGACATTATGTTGACACACTGCAAGTGAACAAAACTTATGAACTCGGAGATCTACGTCTCAAATCGCTCAAAAACAAGAAAAACTTAAACATGCCGAAAACTGAAAAATTCATGTACAAAGAAAGCGAATCACCTCATCAACCTTTAGTAGTTGTGGATAAAAATGTTATGGAGTCTACCTCGCAAACCTGGAATGCAAGAGTAATAGGAATCCAACAGTCACCAAGAGAACTAGCATGCGTTTTTGCAATAAGAAAGTTATCCGTCATGATGACAATATTCTTGGTGATTGCATTGGCTGCAATCTGCTACAACTACTAACATCCTGCAAGGCAGTTTGGTTGCTAAAATTGGCAGTCCAAAATGCTGCAAATCCTCAGCAATCAGTAAAACCGATCTTTTATCACAAGTACATAGAGAAATTACTTGAAGACCTTCAGGTTCCACTAGACCTTGGGAAAGCCATTGACAAGGATGTTCTCGTTGCTATTGCTAAAGCAAACAAAACTGTTGAAATAACATTTGATTCAGTTTCACATTGTGTTAAAATATCATGTAAAATAACTTATATATTTACTACATTATACTATTTTTCAGGGCTGTAAATATTTTGTCCACTTAAAATACTAACACACCGTCTTGGTTGGACAAAACAAAATTCTGGTCAAACATCACCAAAAATTAACAATATCCCGACACAAAGTAAGAATTACTCACAGCCGATTTCTATTTATCACTGCCATAAATTAATTTACAATCACAAATTGTCTGACAACACTTGCGATTTCGTCGGAAAATGAGCCAATTTTGATTGGCCATAGTTCCAATTATCAGCTGTTATTTGCAGCCCTGTTGTTCCATTTAAACAATCTCAAGCATGCCCCTTTATAATTAGTCAAACACATCGTTGAGTTACATGTTTTTGAAATTTCTTCCATTATCTAAATATTACGATTGATGATATGATAAATCGTTGAGTTAGATAATTGAAATATCTTCCTGTACCTACATAATAGTACTTAATTAGTTACACAAATTCTTCACTTGCATATCGCAATATCTTCCTGTACCAAAATTCTAGGACTTGACTAGTCACAATATAAATGTTTGAGTTACAGTACAAATTTTGTAATATCTTCCTTGTACGTAAATACTTTATTTGTTACACAATAAATTGTTGAGTTACATCAATCAGGTTGTAAAGTTACTTGCACAATTTGAGATTATTTGTATGTAGCAATTCAGAAAATTGTATCAAATCCTCTGACATTTTACTGCCAATGACATTTTCACAATAACAGTTACAACTGTCAAATTAACAATAATGGTGTAGTATAAAGACAACTGCTTCCGTTACAAAAATCTATGCTCCTTATCTTCTTTTTAAAAAAATAACGCAAATGTACCATCCAAATCCTCATTCCCCCCTACAAAAAGTAACAAAAAAAACACATGCAGTAATATACCTACATTCACACCTCCCAACTACAACGAACGCATTAACTAATCTTTGATTGTTACTACTTTGTTTAATATTTCAGATTAGGAATCCGGATTTGAGAATACAAGAAAATAAAACACATACTGTAAAACTAACTAACAAGATTTAATATGTTTTATCAGGATCTGGCAATCAACTCAGGCACCTACATTGGGCGGGAAGACTCGCCGGGACAACGGGATCTGTTGGACGACCAGCGACGAGTGGCAGTTGGAACACAAAGCAAAATCGATGTCTTGACAAGCAGGCTGCTTTCCAAAGCAAAATCCCAGTACCCCGAGGCAATACAGACCAATGTAACAAAAGAGTCTGCTTAATCATTACCGAAGTCCAATCCACAACTGTGAACAACAAGTTTTCATTTGCAGTCGGTGCATTCTCCATTCGTTTCCTGGGAGCGCACCGATCGACGAGTCATTCATGCTGCTATCCTGCAAGAATGGGGCTGAAATCAGCCGGATGGTGATTCCGTTTTTATTGGTACTGGAACTCGAATGCAGCAGATCATCAGTCAAGAGGGATGTTAACAACCTGCTACCAAAGCTGAAAACAAGAGTGCTCGAGGGTCGAAGCAAACGATGGAGCACATGGAGACAAAGTCGCTGCGATTGCGAGGCCAGTCCACCTCGCAGGATCACAGCTTTCTTTATCCACGGCAAGGAACCCAGCGAAGATCAGTTGGATAAAGGCAGAAGCATCCCAAAGCTCACAACGCGTCAAGTTCTGCGCGATGAGCACAGTTCGTCTGTACGTGGTCAGAATTTCAGTCCTGAGGAAAACTTCCCGATCGTCCGCGATCCAACTCTTGTGAAGGCAGGGCAGCTTGCCTGCTTGTCGCTGTTATCTGAAGTGCCCAACAGCAATCAGGCTGCATTTGTTGTGAAATGTAAAAGGGATTGAGGAAGAATACTCCCTTTTCGAATTACCAAAAGACCGCTGCAGTAAGCAACTGCAGGCGCAGTTCCAAAGCGAAAACGAGATTAAGGCTGAGTGAGATCGATCGAAAGTTACTGAGACACTTACAGTGACAGTATTTTATCTGTATTTTAATGTAGCTGTCAACAGCATCTTGCTCATGTTGTCTCCCATATTTAAGCGTGGCGATGCCGTTATGGTCTTCATCCGTTCTTAAATACATAATTCTCTTGAGCAAAGCACTAGGGTCTTTGCATCGTGTTACAGCACTCTTGAAGTTTGATGCAGTTAATTTTCTCCTTTTCACATTCCGCCATTCTTCTTTTTTATTTTGGCCCCTTGTAAGTTGTTCAACACTGGTAACCTCTGGATTACTGATTGTTTGAGTATCTATATAAATGTCAATCATTTCTTTGAAATGTTCTGAACTTATGTCATACTCATCATTGAAAGGAACATATTCAGATTTAGAACTTTCTACAGCATCAGGAACACACTCAGGTACAACCTCACAGAAACTTTCAACCTCGACCTCAATGCACTTTTTAGGCTGAATGTGATGGAAAAGAAAATAGCTGCTGCTTGTAAGGCATGAAGCCAATCGATTGTTTAGTTTATCCAGTGCTTTGGCATTAACACAGCGATCTGCAGGAGCACGTGGGTCATAGAAAGTTATTTTTGAAGTTGATGAGCTGCTTTTTCCATAACGAATCTTGTTGAGGGCAATTTTGTTGATGGGTTTAAGCTCAACATGTATGTTTCGAGGAACACTCCATTTACACAAACGCGAAGTGCAGGATATTGGCTTGTCATGCTCCCTCAGCCCACATCTACTAAAATCTTCAATAGCAAAAACCACACAACCAATATGATTGCATCTGCCAAATCCATTTCCTCCTCTCCTGTTTTAAAAAAAATGTTACAATTTAACAAGTTGTATATTAACCAATATTTATAGCTAAAACAGGTCAAAAGAACCAACAAGACCTCTGATAGGAAATTAAATATCCTATAAATACTGTGACCTCCTAGAGGAAATGCAGACAAACATAAATCTTAAAATATTGTGCTTTATAAAATAAAAATTTAAGACATCTCTTTGTTCATTTTGCAACAAAACCTTGATATTTACTATATAGAAAATAAAAGCTAGTCTTCAGGCCATGAAAATTGAAAGAAAAGCCACACTAAGGTTATCAAAAAAACCTTGTCAGTGTGAGATATATATGTACACGTGATATATGTTAAGTTGTAAACTTCAAATATTTTAAGTAATAAATAAATACATACCCTGCTGGACACTTGCAAGCACCTCTTACAACATGCTTTGTATTTTGATCGAAGACGATGACAGTTTTGTATTTCGCAGCTTTCATGGATGCCAATACCTCTGCCTTCACAAACACTAGATCTCCTTTGTAACAAAGCTGCATGTCTTTGATGTGTCCTTCTTTAAAAAACTGGAAGGCTTTCAGCTTTTTGTAGCCACAAGTTGAGATATCGAGACTGCTATATTTCGATGTTTTTTGCACCAGGTAATCGTACAGTTGCACGAAGGTGAATAACGGCAGTCCTCGAAGGTCCTTCCTCCAGTGGCAACCGGATGCCTCTCTAATAATGACTTCATATGTGAATTCTCCATCAGGTTTTTCATTTTCTTTGTTGCCACAGTATACCTCAGTAACAGTTCGTTCCTTTTGGCGTTCAACAGGCACGTGGCATCCAAAAACCAAGTCTTCCTTTCTTCCACCAACAGGCTGGTTTTGCTCTTTCAAGATGGCTTTCAACTGATCGACCTTTAGTGCTCGCAGTTTCTCCATCGACTTTTCTAACGTGAGAGAACCGTCCTCCATGCTGAACAAAATTTGAAGACTTTAAAAATCGTAATGCTTACACTGAATAATAGTTTTGAGGGTAATAACAACTCTCGACACGTTCTTCCTTCGGTTCACTCAGCTTTAGCCTCGATTTCGTGCAAATTATGGGCCCGCTGTAATACATTTAGCGGTAATAAACAAAAAAAATAGGGAATTTGAAACTGGAGTATTCAACCAACTCCTTTCGACAGAGACTGGACGATGTGTCTCGTTGGAACTGATCAAAGTCATTTCAGAGCTGACCTTTTCAACAAAAATTACCTTGATACATCAATCTCGTGTCAGACAATATTTAGAGTTTCTCATGAAGTTACAGTAGAAACGTTTTGTGTTAAGAATTTGCTTCTCGCTTTGAGCCTTTCTTTTTTTGTTCATTAATTCATATTAATTTTTTATTAATTTTGGTTTCTGCGCGGCTTGATTGTTGCGGTTCATTCAGGTGTAATTTGTTGATTGTGAGATTTCGTCTACCACACTTTCTTCTGACATTATTTTCATGGCTTCTCTACCCTCCATTCTTATATTAGGTCATTCTTTTATTAGGAGGCTTCGGGATGACCTTCGTTCAAACTTTGATTCACGGGCTAACGTTACGTTTGATGTTTTAAATGACGCCATAGTTTATTTACATGGTGTTGGTGGTCTTACGGTAGCGAGATTGCATCACAAACTTGAAATTGTCTCTTCCTTGTCCCCTGAATTAGTAATTTTGGAAATAGGCACAAATGATCATAGTCGCCTGCGCCCTGAAGTTGTTGGCTCTGAATATGAACAGTTGGTGCGCTTACTTCGTGACTCTTTTTCCGTTAAGGTCATCGGTGAGTGCGAGGTGTTACCTCGTGTAAACTCGACTGTTTTTAACGACAATGCATCGATATTAAATCAATATCTTTTTGCCGTTTTGGAACCAATTTCTAATGTCTTTTGTTGGCGTCATAGGGGTTTTAGCAACCCTTCGGTTCATCCTTATTTGCTCGATGGGGTTCATATGAACAGCAGCTACCGAGGCGCCATTATAAAGGCTCTTGGCACGCTGTCTTCTTAACTGTTTCACGTTTTTAATGGTTTAGCTTGGGTGATAACAATTCTAATCATATATCTATTTATTTATGTAATTATTTATTTATTTATTTATTTCTCCTGGTTTCATGAATTTTACTATTTGTGCAACGAGTAAAGCTTGTCACTTCCTGTAATTATTCTATATATTACCTATTAACGGACTACACTTTTTGTTATTTTGGGCAGTGTGGGGCTTGCTACTGTAGCAACTTATATTAGCTATGCTTGTCCTTGCCCGTTGTTTATTATTTTATTTAATTTGGGCAGTGTGGGGCTTGATATTGCGGCAACTTATGTTAGCCATGCTTGTCCTTGCCCGTTGTTGTTTAATTTTATTTAATTTGGGCAGTTTGGGGCTTGCAGCTGCGGCAACTTAGGTTAATCATGATTGCCCTTGCCTGTCTTTTTGGGGCAGTGTGGGACTTGCTACTGCGGCAACTTAGGTTAGCCATGCTTGCCCTTGCCTGTTTTTAGGGCAGTGTGGGGCTTGCTACTATGGCAACTTATGTTAGCCATGCTTGTCCTTGCCCGTAGTTGTTTGGGGCAGTGTGGGACTTGGTACTGCAGCAATTTAGGTTATCCATGCTTGTCCTTGCCCATTTGTTTGGGCAGTGTGGGGCTTGCTACTACAGCAACTTATGATTAGCCATGCTTGCCCTTGCCCGTTGTTGTTTTTCCTTACTCTTCATTACTTGTTAACTGCTTTGCTGTCAATAAGATTGGATGGTTTCGAGATTGAAGGCTTTGTATGTTTGGGAGTATTTCGTATGGGTTGTTTAAGTGTCAAGCAGCCTTTTTTCTTGAGAGCTGGTTTCAGCCTTTTTCTTAAGTGCTGCTTTCAGATGCCTCCTCGACGATCTACTCTGTCAAGACGACCACCCAGCCGAGCTTTAGTGTCTCCCATGGCTTTACCAACTCGGAGGAGGCGTACTGTAGCTCAGAGTGTGCATGCCAGCGGTAAAGACGGTGAACCAGTCACACAGTTATCAGCTCACCTTTCGGGGCCAGCTTTGCCTGCCATTGAACCTGCTATCCCGTTGACTTGACAAGTGTTCCTTCCTTCCCCTATTACGACTTCACTACGGACAAAGTGTGTTAATCATTAATATTCATCAATTAGTTTGCATTATGGGCAGCGCATGCGTTAGTTGAGAGTTGATAAACGTTGTTATGAAAACAGATTGCACGTGGATCGAACTAAAAAAGCAAACGCTGCGCGTCACAAGGTCACGGTTAAAGTTGTTTGTTGACAGAAATATGAAATTTAGCGTGGGAGAGAAGGCAGAAGCAGTCAACCAGTTTGGCGTCTGGCATAAATGCCAAGTTATCGCTGCCAACGAGCGTTCAACTAAAGTGATGGAAAGGCTGGGACAGGGAAGCCGAGGCGAATGAAATTCGAAAGGAGACCGTGCTTGGTCGCAAGCGAAGGCCACCATTGTCACGGGAGGTTAGCACTGGACTATTCTTGAAGTAGTTTCAACTCCTTTTACTTTTACATTCTTGTGAACCATACTTTAATTAATGATTGATGTATTTCAGAATCACGTCAAACCGTCTAAGCTGCTCCGTGACGACGTGTTGTGGCACGATGATCAAGAAGTTGTAGTGGTCCGTGCCGACCCGATCCGGGACGAGGTTCTCGTCAGACGTAAAGAACCCAGTACTGATCAACCTGTACTTCTTTCAGCAAGCCAGCTTTCAACTTCCCTTCCTGTCAAGAAAAACTCCGTTCCTCCCGTAAGAAGGCAAAGAAACAATCTGAACCAGACAAAGAAACCGCCTGTGAAATCCCCAAACAAATCACCACTTCTCAACAAGATGATAGTACTACTTGCCAAGAACAGATCTTCACTTCTTG
This sequence comes from Antipathozoanthus remengesaui, assembly GCA_025434805.1. Taxonomy (NCBI): domain Eukaryota; kingdom Metazoa; phylum Cnidaria; class Anthozoa; order Zoantharia; family Parazoanthidae; genus Antipathozoanthus; species Antipathozoanthus remengesaui. Next base: position 861 of record JANSTR010098435.1, on the reverse strand, counting down.
TGCTTAACAAGATGCCGCTGCACCACAAGAACTTGCTCACCTCGTATTTGTCCTCAACACATGGAACTGTTATTCGCGTTGGAACTTTGATCAAACCTGTCAATCACGAAGAGCAAGTCCTAGTTAATATAAATTTTTAAACGTGCTTGTGGTCGTGTTTTGTTGAGTCGTTCATGTGTCATTATGAGGGCATGCAAGACTTTTGAGTGCTCCTACATCGATTTTTGTGAAATGGCCCAGTTTAGTTTGACTCGTGTTTCTTCTGTTTAAAGGTCAGTTTTAGCTGAAGCTCATATTCGCGTGTGTGCTTGCCAGGGAAGAAACCTTGCACTTGTTTCGTACGTGAGAGACCTTAGGCGCCATTCGTTGGGAGCTCTGCGCCAAGCAGACGCCTGTGGTATTTCGGCGAATTACCAACTCAGTGAAAGATCTGTCGCCCTAGGTTCGTTTGAACTTGCCCGAATGCATCGCACACAATCCCCTTCTTTGAGCGTAAATTACAATGACGGTTTTGCGGAAGTCTATGAGATCATGTAAATACTTGGGAGTCATTGCGTGCATTGTTTTAAAGGTGATAATTGCAATTTTGTACGTACGGCCAGTCAATGCAGTGCGTAAAGAACCGGTATGATATGGTGATGACTCAGTGTATGGTTGATCAACCGTGCTGCAGAGTTCTGTAGATGTTGTAATTTTGCAAGGTGCACAGCTGGTGTGCCATACAAGAGGCTACGAATATAAATGTTATGAATATATTCTACGATAGAAAAGAATAACAGTAAAGTTGATCAAACACAGGGCCCCTCAAAGGACCTGACCGAGGTGACCTGGGACTGAATATGCAGAGAATTGCCATTTTGG
>JANSTR010098324.1:0-12260 GCA_025434805.1 Antipathozoanthus remengesaui | reverse complement strand
GGGGAGGACAATTGCCCAAATTTAGGGTAGGAGTGTGCGGCCCAATCCCTCAAACTCTGACCTTCTATTTCAGACAAAATAGCAAAATCAGTACCCTATAAAACAGAGAAATATTTATGGCAATAAAATTCTCCTAAGAACTATGCCCTTTTCCAGACTATTAAAACAGTAAAAATATACAACCTATTCCAAACCAAATGGACCTGAAAACCATACCCAATAGGCCCGGCTGCACATACCTATACAGCCAATTGTGGGGGTACCTCCGGGGGCTGGAGGTAGCATGGACGGCTCTGCCTAAGATTGGAATAAACAAAACTAAAGGTGCAATAACATTTTTCAGTTCGCATTTCTTTCACTAATATTTTAGGTTTCATATTATTATATCCTGTATATGATAATCATACTGTATTTATATGATAGTCATACTGTATTTAAATGCAGGACTGCACTGAAAGACTACGTCGCAGTTTTTCTCCAAGTATAGTTTTAATCGGTTTAGTAGATAGAATTATATTAAATCGTTTTAACATAGTTACATTAGTTTCATCATAGATTTTTTAAGATATAAGATATTTGTTATAATGTTAACTCTTTTCATGCTAAACCCATTTTTACATAAACCAAAAGTATCGCTTTGTTTGAACTATTTGTTGGAACCTTATAGTGCGACCATTCATTTTGCTCGTCTTGAAAGGTAGAATCAGGAAATGCTAAGTGTTTCAATTAATTCAGATGTTCACAATTTTCATGAAGTATGGCCTGTACGAGTCTTAAACATTTAGTAGGAGAAGAGTTAATATATACTAAAGTGAACAAATCAGTGAAACAATGCCATGAAAAATATTGTAATCTGATTAGTTGCCTTTGTTTTCTGTTGCGCCAATTTTCCTTTTCAAGAATTCTGTCTTCATTATGACGTTAAGTTTCTAGAAATAAAACTTTCAGAAACCTCGAACCGCGTTAATTTTTGCGATGTTAATTTTTCTTGCACATTAATTAGGTGACGCAAACACCTTAAAAGTTATTTTTCTTGTCACATGATTGAGCCCGCGAGTGTGAATAAGCCGGGGAGTGCGAGTGTCAAAAACAAGATGGCGGACTCAGTGATTGACTCAGTGAGAAATTGTTAGTCAATCTTAAAGAAATGTTTTACAGGGGAGTCTTAAAGGTACTTAAGATATAGAACAGAACCAACGCTTTCCCTCTTCGCCCACGGAATTGCAATTTGCTTACTGGACGACGAGTCCAACTGACAATCACCAACGTCAAAATACAAACAACCGTAATCAAAATGAGCGACAATCAAATATTTGAAGACGTTTATCGCGAGCTTCACTCAATCGTTCCCCACCACATAGTACTGTATTGCAGTTTTTAAAGATCATTGGTTTGGGAATTATTATAATTCTTTGCTAGTAAAGTAACATTGCTTCCATCTAACGAAGTCAACAAAAACTGAATAAGGCGGCCCGAGTATAGGCTACTAATATAGCCTCTATCGTTATATTATAAATCTGTTACCAGCTATAAATCATCAACTCTTTTACTCAATGTCGTAAGTGTCTATTGTCTATTCTCCTCACTTGAACATCTAATTAGCACTATCAGAAATTTGTTTCACTCAAAAACCGATAAAAATTCAAACCGGTCTTAGCTATAAACTTCGCAAGATTAGCTATTGATTGACTGCTGCTTAATTCGTGGTTGCCAGAGGAATTTTCTAGCCTAAGCGATCACTGATTATACTCTAAGTAAATAGTTTTTAAAAAACTATAGACCGCGTCGGCGGGTAGGTAAAACGTATAATAAAATCAAGTCACTGATTATAATTTTGTATCATGAAATTTTGTTCCTCAACACAAAACAAGTTTGGTCGTCATATATTTGCCATTTTCATCTTGGAGTTGCAAGCACTGCTCGGAGTAAAACACCCCCCTCATTACATTCAGGTTTTTTTTTCTTGAGTACATTGAAAACAAAGAGCGGGGGCGGTATACGAATCTATGCGGTTAGTTCAAATGCTACGTGCGCTTGGAAAGCAAGTTTACTTCTTACGGTACACACAGGCCAGGAATGTCACGCAACAAACATTTTCCTTTGTTTATGAGTGACATAGCTATTGTGCGGGAAACAAAGTCTGTAGGGTTAGAAAATGTTTTTATTTAGTTGTGATAAACACAATTCATCACGCTCATATACGTGCAAACGAAACGATTTAACTAGAATTCCTAAGCAATGATGTATTTAGCCTATCATGTGCCATCCTGCACGTGTTTATTTCAAGTATTCACTTTAAACATAATATTAATGCGACTTGTGAATGGTCACTTATCACCGGGTTCTTCAGGGGTAAGCTGACAGATTAGCTTGTGCAAATACGATTTTTGAAACGTTTCATCTTGCAGCACGTACAGTGCCGTCTTGAGTGGAATCTGAACGAGCTCAAGTGCAGGCAAGTTCTGAACTTGAAGAAAACTGCAGGTAAGCCGGTTGCACTCAGACTGAACTAGTTATCTGTCAGCTCACTTTATTTTACGATGGTTGATTGTACTACGTTTTATTTCATTTGTTCAGCTCATAAATGGCATTTCAAGAGCAAAAACAGCATGATGTCAAAGAAATATTAGGTTTTGTAAATCGTGACCTCATAAAGTTTTGCTTGTAACAGTCACAAGATATAAGATATGTCGAGTCGAGGGTGCTCCGGCACACTTTTTTTCCATGATTCGTCTTACAACCGGTACATAGTTGAAGGCAAACTCGAAGACTCGAGGGTGTTTTCGCCCGAGGAAAGCGCGCAGACTACGTGAAAACAGTCGGTCAAAACCCATAAGCCCAATCTTTTTGGATGTCCCTCTATACAAGCTGCATCTTGAACTGATTCAAGCCGGTTTGGCATCAAGTAAACCAAATCGCAGCGACATGTACACAAATACATGCACCATACAGTTAACATCGTTGTAATCTCAAATCAGTAAGATGAATACTGAAAATTGTTCAGATGAACCGGCTGTAAAGCCGGTAAACTATTTCTATGCGCTTGCATGACTCAGACTGGACCGAAAGGTTTGCCAAAGATAAAATTGATTCACACGCATTTTGTTACTAAATGTTCAATATTGTTCTAGAAAGACAATATCGGCGGATTGATATACTAACAAGTTGTTTGGTGTAAAGTTTGATAAAAATACTATTTGTCACGAGACTTATAACACCGAATGCGAGAACTGAGCAAGTTTCATTAGCTAGAAGTGTGTCGACAGTAGAATTGCGTCAGTACAATGATGCACAAAGAGCTGGCGAGTTGAGTTGCCAGGAACGTGGACTGTGAAATTCCACAATCATTTAATATGGATGTTCAAAAATGTTCGGCCTGATCTCCATACCGCAAGGGATCAAAAGAAAGCTGAACAATGCCAGTAGAAAAGTATGCCGAATAAATAACGCGGCACAGTTGGACAAAAGACTACAACGACGGGTGAACTTTACAAGTTACTTCGATTAGTGATTTGCATTTTAAGGTGGTTGGGGTGGTGGGGGGAGGGAAGCCCCGGATTAACTATGATTTAACAACACTAATCTTAGCCAGTCCAAAATGTTCATATATATAGGGAGCTCATGCTGTTACAATAATTTTTGCAAAGATTCAGTCGTGCAATTGTCCGGCAAAAAGTGAAAAGAAAACCCTTGGCAGTACGGTACGTTGCCGTTGGGAAGCTTTTATGAAACACTGGACTTCACCGAAAATTTGGTAACTGATTTTGTTCAACACTGAGCAAAGGATAACCAAAGATAAGCGGTACTATCAGTCTGAAACAATACGAGCAGGCAACAGATGTGATAATTAGTACAATATAAGATAGAGTGTGCATGACAGAGTAGGACTTTGATTCATTTACAAAGCCACAAGAGCATGCTGGGGATAGCTTGACACCGATTCGATGAAGAAACTATTTTATTTTCTAGTTGAAAATGTTGCAACGATTATCTGCAAAATCAAAGATTGAAAAGACGTCCTTGCGCCCGAGACAAAACATTATATATAAATCATGCTGAAAGTTTGTGACTTAATTCGACGCAAATATCTTCTGCCAAAGAATGATGGCTAGCACACAACATAAATTCAACATCAGACCATATGGCATGTTCGAACTTTGTGCCTTGGAGTTGGAATTGAGTCACGTAATTTTGACATTAGCAGCTGACAAAACCAAGTTATGTCAGAACATGTCTCCAGCTCCTTGAAATAATCGATTCACGCTGAGTTAAATGGAGTACAATTAACTCGACCTTGCTATTTTAGTATTAAAAAGATAGAGACATGTACTGATCTATTTACGAACATTCCTTGTAAGATTAGTCGTTAGTGTTTTCTTAAATCATATAAAGAACGACAATATATTCACCCTCAATTTGCCGTCAGTGTTATTTTGATTGTCAATGAAGACTTCCTCATTCTGTACTATGAGTAGGAATTACGCCTTATAGGTGCTTTTGACTCCTGTCTGAAAGGAATGATGTTCTATCAACTAACTCTAAACAATAGGTTCGATACAGCTTTATCCACACGATCACGGTCACGTGTGTCGATCACCATAACTACAATGTCTCGGGAAACTGAATTGAACCATAGTTAATAAACTATGATTGAACCAACTATCTTAGCGAGGCGAAACTAATTTTTTCTCTTATTGTTGACAAGATCTATAATTTTTTCACTTCCACCTGGTCGGCATAGCAGCATGAATGCGACTCACTCAGAGAAATTCCGCATAGTTTGAATAAATCTGTGTACATTTTTTTGCCTGAAAATATTTAACAGTAATCCAGTTCGCAGTAACTGGACGGGTTTCCGAACTGACACTGCATGCTTAAAATATGAAAGCAAATAAGCATGTATAAAGAAAAATAAAATACAGAAGGAACATGCAATTTTAAAGCTAGGAAATATTGGAAATAAAAATCAGAAAGGGCGGAAATTGTGTTTGAATGATAATTGCCATTTTCACACTAAAGACGGAATCCCGTCTGAAACGAGTTTTCCGTCTGTGACGAGTTTCTCGTTCTACTGTGAAATCGGGACGGGACGAGTATTTGACAGAAAACTAGTTCAAATTTACCCGTTCTTTTACTCGTCTATATAGACGAGTAAGCTGCCCGACTGGACGAAAAACTCATTGAAATCCGTCACGATTTCATATTAGATGGGTTTCTTAAGACGGGTTTCAGATGGAAAAAGCAAGAAGGGACTGGAAATAGAGAAGGAAAAATATTTATCTAAAAAGAGATGAGTTTCACGTCACGTATTCACATGCTTTTTCCTACTAGATCTAGCTGATCTCCAGGTCTCACATTTTTTTGCCAAAATTAGGTTGAAAGTATAACTGGATTCATAGTCTCAATAGATTCATCTCTTGGGTGAGTTGCCCTAAAAGAGGTCATCAGCAACTATATTGTGGAACACTTTTCAACAGCCAGTTTTAAAACTTTGACAGCCATGTTACGGGGTTAATTTATGTTTTATTGAGTTTGGTCTTGATTTTTTCTTAGGTGAAGTACAGTACATGTCTCGGCTTTAAATTTTATGAAACAGTTAACTATATAAAGTCTCTGTCTCCAATTTTAAATCAAGGGTCTTGCATCTTGGCAAATCTTGAATTCTACCATTTGCCACCCCTAACTATCCAGCAGCTATCATATTCACAATAAATTATAGTACTTGAACATGCCTGCTGCATTGATATTAACATTAGATTAACTGGTGAATCATTTAAATTAATGCCAATAATATTAAGTTATATGTCACATGCATGTACTAGTATAGTACTCACTGATTTCCGTATTCTTGCTACAAGTCGCTGCCCTGCCAGTGTGAACAGATAGGCCCGTGTAAAGGCACCCACAGCACCAGCAAGATAAATCCCAAAAAGGATCAGAACGGTCATATTCAACTTTGCTGTTTATGTGGTAATAAAGAAAAAATTTAATAAAAAATCAATCAGTTGACAAAGCTACAACATACAGTAAGAAACTATTTGAAAGGAAAATGGAATATCAGTGATCTGATGAAATTAATACTCAGATGAATTTAAATTCTAATAATTAATATTATCTAAAGTTAGTACAGTACTTAGTTATCTAAAGTTAGTACAGTACTTAGTTATCTAAAGTTAGTACAGTACTTAGTTATCTGAAGTTAGTACAGTACTTAGTTATCTAAAGTTAGTACAGTACTTAGTTATCATTGTATGATTGTCAGGTGTACACTGTAGCTACAGGCTAGGCCTGCACAAATTGCACAAACTATTGTTTCATAAACTTGTGCATTGGTATGTTTGGTTCTGTTTTGCATATTAAACCCATTTTTTATACTGACATCTGCACATGCTTTTGAGCTTCTTGGGTTAAGATCCCTGATCATTCTATAAGTCAAAATAAGCACATGTACGCACAGATTAATAGGGTTCAGTTTTTGTTCAAGAGGCAATAATTATCATTATCCCTCCAATCTGTGTCAAAGATCGTTAAAAGTAAAAAAACAACAATATTAATTATAACCCTTGTCATGCTAAACCAAAAGCCTAAGCCTTAGAAGTCAAAAGCATAAACAGCTTATGTCATTTCTACTTTAATTGCTCTTACTATTAATGCTATCCAGCACTCTTGATACACAAACCCAATAATATATATAATTGGACATCTCAAATCTGTGGGCAAGTTGCAGTTGAATATTAAGTACCATGGCCAGCTTCTGCTGGGGACTAATGGTCAAAGGGAATAAAACAGCATTGAGTGGCCTCTTTAACATCATTATAGTGTTTTCTTATTGTCTAGAAACATACATTTTAAGTGATGCTGTTTTATTCAGAAAACAAGTGTAAAGGATTTACAATTGCTTTGCAAGCTATTATTGTTATGTTCAGTTATATAATTATTGAAATGGATTATTTTGTAGGCAAATTATCAAAGTGTGCATTATTTCTTATTATTTTCTAAATCATTTTAAACCATATAATTATAATTTTATTGTAAGTTATCTGCGTTAACACAGAACAGATTAAATTATTTCCTAGCCCAGCAGGTCCCATTGTGCCAGGGTCCATAGTGTTAAGAAGATAAAATTACATCCCCCCCAAATGAAACATAAATCCATCATAGGCTAGCTATATCTAGACACACTACATGAAAGAGATAACAAAATTAATCAGCTTTTGTGAACACCTGCTTCCTTTGATAAATAGTACATAATATACAAAATAATACAATTTTACAATTATCAAACTTGAAATAATTATCACAAGTTTAATGGTCAACTATAATTATACAGTAGTGGGAAAAAGTAATGATCCGAAGTCTCATTTCGTCTTGTGCATTGTTCCATTTATGAGCTCTCGTATGAGTTTTCCAGAGATTTCGTACCTCATGCATAATGATATCTTCATACTTGTCCAAGATCTCGTACAAAGGTTTATTTTGTAAGAAGTTTCGTATCAAAAATACATTGGTCGAAAACTCGTGATTGCAAAACTTAGTTTGAATACATACTTATACAGTATGACACAATAATATGATCTGAAATTTGCACAAGGAAAATTCGATGGCTTGCCGTGCCGGATTGAGCATTGTGATCTGTCTGTTTAAAGGCTCACAGAAACAGCATTTTGAACAAAATCTTCCAACCGGTTATATCTAAACACAGTGTTTCTCGAATACGGAAATCTGCATCACACGAACTAAAGTAGTTAATGTTATGAATATTAAATTCGACTGAGAAAACCCAACACACACTAAACCGAGAGGATTGTTGATGAAGTAAGCAAACTTTATAACCGCTTGAATGTGTACTGAACAACAAGAACAGGATTTAACATCCATTTGATGCATCTCATATTTGTCAGAGGTACTTACTGAGTATGAACAGCTACTGCAGAGTCTTAAGGTCTCCTGAAAGCAAATTGCTTGAAGGACAGTTTGTCCGACAAAGAGGATGTTGACAGGTATTTCACAGTCATTTCCGCTAATACCGTGCTATTTTACTCTAGATCTGGGCTGTGTCAATAATCGCAAGCAGCTAACGATCACATATCTGATCGATTAATTGAACGCAACTGGCAATAGTTCTGCTAATAAAATAAACGAATTATAAACGTACAAATGAAGAGAGCAAATAATCCATAATTTGAGCGAACACAATTTTTCTCTCAGTCCCATGGGAAGTTCGACTAAACCCATAAAAAAATTAACTTGCATAAATAATTGAATCGGGACCATTGTTACACCTTTCAAGCTAAACTTTGCACATCTATTTCATTTTGAAAACAATGAATAAACAAGCATGCATTCCCGCCTTTTGTATGAATTGAAAGCTACTGCTTCAAATGGCAGTTCGTGTGACGTGGCTATCCTGAGGAAATGCAGGGATGCAGTTTGCTTGTTTTTGCTTTCTGTAACAGAATTGAAGGACTTTGAAGCGTGGAAAACAATAATGTGGATGAGAAGAAGAAAGAAAAAAAGTTGTTTGAGTATTTATGTTGAAAACTTGCGTTGACTTGCATTTGGTGACCAAACGGTGAAAAATTGCATGGTCTTGCACAAAAATTTGAGCAGGTTCAAAGTCGATACAAGTCAGTGCAAGTTAGCGCAAGTCAGTGCAAGTCCATGCAAGTTGGTGGCCAAACGAAACGCAAGTTTGGAACTTGCACTGACTTGCATCTACGTTTGGCCAGGGCTTAACAGACGGGTAAAAGTCTGTCGTTTGATCGACGTTCGGAGTGGTGTTTATTTGTTATTTTGCTATTACGTGTTGCTACGTTTCTGCCGGTAGCATATTTTTTCATATAAGGCACTTTAGAATCCAAGTTGGATGAAATTAGCTACAAATTTCAAGCATCGACTGCAATTTTCAAGGACTTTTCAAGGCCTTCAATTTTTATTTTGAGATTCAAGGACTTTCAGTTTCAAGAACTTTCAAAGCGCGTGCGAACCCTGACTAATTTGAAAAAGAAAACTGACCAGAATAGAAAACACGGTAGTTTATTGACATGAATAAGCAGCCTCTTTCGAATACACTGCCATAGATTAGTTTACCATCATTCATCGGTCGCGTAAAGCAGTGATGGGTTGGTCCACTGACAAATGGAACATACTCCATACAAGGTTCAGGTTAAATTTGAAGAATCACTCCCGAGAATGCAATCCTAAAGCCCTGGCCAAACGTAGATGCAAGTCAGTGCAAGTTTCAAACTTGCGTTTCGTTTGGCTACCAACTTGCATGGACTTTCACCGACTTGCACCGACTTGTATCGACTTTGAACCTGCTCAAATTTTTGTGTAAGTCCATGCAAGTTTTGACCGTTTGGCCACCAAACGCAAGTTTGATTATAAATTTTCAAACCACCTTTTTCTTTTCTTCTTCTCGTTCACATTATTATTTCCACGCTTCGAAGTCCTCTTCTGTTATGGAAAGCAAAAACAAACAAGTTGTCGCTCTGCGTTTCCTCTTGATAGCGACACGAAGTGCTATTTTTGAAACAAACCACTTGACTCCCAGTGGTTTTGAAAAACTTGCGTCCAAACTTGCAATGACTTGCGAATCCTTTTGGCCACCCGACGTAAATCATTACAAGTTTGTCGCAAGTTTGAAATTCAAAACTTGCACTGACTGGCATCTACGTTTGGCCACGGCTTAAATCTAAATTTTAAAAAAATTGACTAATGGAACGTGAAATCCAAACCCGCATTTAGATTGTGCAAAATTGTCTCACTTTGCAATTAAAAACTCCAATTTTGTTGTACAATACAGTGCGATTCTTCGATACACCGCTTATCCCCTTTCTGTCTTTATTGAAATTGAACTCGAATGAATTCTGGGAAAGAATTAAACTCGATATCAGATACCAATAGGCTTAACCAAGACTTTTGAAAAATAATGAAACAAACAACCGCCCAACACACAACAAATAGAGCTGCTAAAACGTCTCGGCTTGTTACGCAGTCTCTTTTTCAACAAGCTGGAAAAGACACAAACTTCATAACAGAGATTTCGCCATATATGATCAGCTCCTTTATTCTCACAACAAAATAACTAGTTTTGTATTGCTACTGTAAGGAGAAGATAGGAGTTGATAAACCAGCTTGGGCTGAAAGGTATAAAGATAGAAGAGGTTAACTACCGATATCCAAATACTGCATGTGATGCTTTTTTGGTATTCTTTATCCCACGTAACAGTTTTCAAAATATATTTTGTGTAAACAAGAACACGTGTGTTCTTGGGCAAAATTCCGGCAAACGGACACTAAAACTAAATTTTTAATTAGAGTTTGAGGACTTATCCGAAGCCAATATTTACAAAGGACTAACACTACCTACATAGCACTACCTACAGTAACAAAAACTACCAATATTTTGGCTTCTTCTCTGCGCCTCAAAGTCTTTGAAAGAATTGCTGAAGTCATCTGATGCATTTCCAGAATTAACACACATAGTGTGTCGACACCAGTACTCTCAATACGGCAAAACTAACGGTGTGGGAAAGGGAGAGACGGTGAAGTACACCCTGTCACGTGTTAAAGCTACAGCAACTTTCACTCGGGACTTTGTTGCTCTGATGGCTACGATACATGTATTCTCTGGCTCTTGCCAAAGTCCCCATGTAAATATCTTTCATTTTAGACGTCAAGCTTGCTTCTCCGCCGCCGTGCAGTCAATTGTTGCAAAACAGTTCCTATCAAGTCAGTCTGAATTTCGCTCCCACTATCTCACAGGCCAAGCTGATAGGACTGAATATGACAATCTATGGCAGGTCTATGCTTTAAACAATAGTGCTTGCTCTCGTACTCTCTTTGCATATTCTGCTCTATTTTGACTGCAAAAAAAACCAAAGAAAAGCAAATTGATTAGCAAAATCGACTAAGTACATATCGACCCTGCACTGGCCTCAGTTGGTCCTTCAGACATACAGCACAAGTGGAACTGTATGAATTGAGTGGGATATATTGTGAGTTTCATACTAAAATCACGAAAAACACTCAACTTCAATCAAAATTCAATACTTATTAAGACATCAATGATCTGCCTTGAAGTCCTGAAAACATGCACTCCAGTTTCTTTGTACTGCCAGCCATGTTAAAAACGTCAGCATCTTCGTCAAAATGAACATAAAAGGAATTCACTCTTCACGATTTAAAAGCTCCCTTCCAAATACCTAAGGCTTGGATTTTGTCCAATAATAGTTTATCTTCTCCAAAATGTAACAAATGTCTTCTTGAATTTCATTAATGTTTTCAACTTGCCCATACCTCCCTAACAGTTGGCTTTTTGATCAGTTCTGCACCCCTCAGGAAATTTCAAATCAAGTATTTAGTTGATATAATATTGCTTTCAAATACACCCCACCCTACATTGTAATTTCTACTATTAAACCCCAATATAAAACTTGTCATACATACAGATACATGTAAGTATTTCAGATTTAGTATTCACATGTTTAGGAACAAATCATAACAACCTAGAATAAAATGTTCTTGAAAATGATTAGAAATTTATGTTCACAAGAATGCTTCTTAGAATACAGTCATCACATACCCAGAATATGCAACATTTTCCTTTATGCTTATATTGCCTATACTTTCCATGGCATGTGAAAAAAGGGCATTTACCAATATGGGAAGGGTTCACGTCAAGAAGAAACAGAATTTTCATATCTGCTCCTTCTGTGTTCAAAATAAAAATCCACTAAAAGCCAAATTTATTCTTGCCAGTGATTTTCCATTATGGACTTTGCCACCATTTTTGGAATTACAGTACCGTCTGGAGGTAATGTAACCTGACTCGAGAGTCATCGAGTCAGAAACTATTCGAGTCATCGAGCGACACTCGAGTCAATTATGCAAAAGCTCGGACTGATTGACTTTGCTTCGAGTCATATCGAGTCATGCACTTGCAGTACTTAGATACACATGAACGATGAGTTTCTTTGATGTTTGATGGAATGCGGACTTAAAAGTTGCAGAAAAGATCAAAAGCAACTTTTGCTGTTGCTAACAGTGCCGAATAAAACGGTATCGATAAAGAAATCTCAAAGAGAGGGTTACCATGTGCGATTGTAAAATTGCGTTTTGATGTTTTAATTCGTAACTGTTGTTTCCATTTTTAATCCCGGGAGAAAATTCTGGAATCCGTCAATTATATGTAATGTTTTTGCGAAAAAGCGTAAACTAACACCAATGCATTGTATGGACACACGTGTAGTGCATGT
>JANSTR010098213.1:0-12261 GCA_025434805.1 Antipathozoanthus remengesaui | reverse complement strand
AGTTTTAGACATTCTGATTTTGTTTCCAATTGTGTTTAAAATCCAGGAAATACGTTTTCAGACAAACTAATTTTCAAAATTTCGCGGGGGAGCATGCCCCCAGACCCCCCTAGAAGGCTCGCGCCTTTGGCGCTCACTTGTGCCCCCACAGTTTCCCATGGCATGCTATGGCCCTGTACTTTATAGTAATAAAATCTATTTCCTGGAACTTGCAGCAATGCCATTGGCCCACTCATTTCGCTGTGGGTGATCTTCAAGTATGGCATGGTCTTGCCAAAAGTTGATATACCAGTCTGGATTCTTGTGATTGGTGGTGTTGGAATCTCCATCGGTCTGTGGGTGTGGGGTCGCAGAGTGATTAAAACAATTGGTGAGGACTTGACGCCCATCACACCCTCAAGGTAGGATCTGTTAAGTACGCTAAATATATTCTTCACCTTGGTAAACAGTAAATGCACGAAGCTTGTTGTGATGAAGACTGGCAGTTGTATCAATAAACAAGTTAACACCAACATACATGCAGAATAATTATGTTTTCTGCCCCGTGACCTTTCATATAAATGGCTGCTGTAATGAGAGAACTCCGTGACGGTTTTATAAAGGAGTATTTTCACATGGGCTTCAGTTGTAAGGAGATCGCCGATTGCTTGCTTTTTGACCGTGGTATACAACTTAGTCAGCGACAGATTAAAAGAATTTTAGCAAGAAACAACCTTGGAAGGCGACAATTCCGTGACTTCGATGAGATAATTAACAACATAGAAGAGGAGCGTAAAGGAAGCAGTAGTATTGTCGGCTACCGAACCATGTGGCAAAAATTACTAGTTGAGCATCATCCGTCTGTCAGCAAAGAATTTGTGAGGAACGCTTTGGGCATATTAGACCCTGAAGGCGTAGAGAGACGCTCAAGAAACATAGTCAGAAGACGACAGTATCTGAATCGTCGTCTTCCAAGGTTGCTTCTTGCTAAAATTCTTTTAATCTTTCGTTGACTAAGTTGTATGCCATGGTCAAAAAACAAGCAATCGGCGATCTCCTTACAACTGAAGCGCACATGAAAATATTCCATTACAAAACCGTCACGGAGTTCTCTCATTGCAGCAGCCATGTTGACAATATTAGAACTTCTGAACAGCGGCTTATTCTGTTATGACACATGGCAGAAAAAATCACGGAAACAAATTAAAACTCATGAAAAAAACAAACACACGAAACAAGTTTAAAACTCACGAAAAAAATTACAACTCACGAAAACAAATTAAAACTCACGAAAAAAACAAACCCGCGAAACCAATCAACAAACGCACAAAACAAATTTAAGACTCACGAAAAAATTAAAAGCAAATAAACTCACGAAAAATGAAAAAAAGTCTCACGACCCGAAAAGTCAACCTCACGAAGCTAAATTAGGGCAGTTCTCATGCAAGTGGCACTTCCCGGGCTCAGTTATGTGGCATTACAATATTTGTGGTGCAGTTTTACGGAAATTATTTGTAAAACATGTTGTATTATGGTTTTACAGCCTAAGTGGTGTGTGGTATTTAACAGTGTTTGAAAAATGTCGATGTGGTATCGCAGTACTGTACGTTTCTTTGTGCGGTTTTTGGACCCCTCTTATGACCCCTCTTATGGCCCCTTCTTATGCCCCCTTCTTATCACTACTAACTGTAGCGTTATTTTCCAGATTGTCAAATATACATTCTTATAACAAAAGACCATAGACACATAAAATGTCTAGAATAAAATAATGCTCAAAAGGTCTTTTATAGCATTTGTGCAAGACCTAGCAAGATTAATTATGCTGTGCCCAGTTTCAGTACAGTCAAAAACGAGAAAATGATTTTAATCAACTCTATATTTGTTTTGTCAACAGTGGCTTCACAATAGAGATTGGTTCAGCACTGACAGTGTTGATCGCGTCTAACCTGGGTATTCCAATTAGTACAACCCACTGCAAAGTTGGCTCTGTTGTCATCGTGGGTCGGGTGAGGTCCAAGATTGCTGTAGACTGGAAATTGTTCAGAAACGTTGTGTTGGCTTGGGTCGTAACAATGCCAGTCGCTGGTGAGCAAAACACTTTGCTGTTTTCAAAATTACAATATATGTAATTAGTAGAATAATATTGTGATAGTCTGAAAATAGTTTTGAGTGTTCAATGATGGTAAGTGTTCATTACCATCATTAAGCAAACTGGCATAATTTGTATTCATGTAGCTCGTTAACAGGAAGTGGGTCTTCTGAAGAAACAAAGCTAGGCTCCTGATAGACACAGATACTGCTTCTCTAAATGATCACAATTACCTTGCTTTTTATCCCGATTGAGTAGTTGTTTAACAGAAGAAAAGACAAAGGACAATAAACTCGCTGTATTTAGTTTGTTGTGGAAGTTCTCACTAGGTTTTGTGTTTGTTGAGTGGCGAATAACTGCAATTTCACATACTCCTGCTTTGGCAGTCGGAATCTGAATGAATAATCTGGTTTAAGCAGGTAATTCGTGTAAAAGTCAGTTTGCTGTGGCTATGTGGAGATATTGGCGCTGACGTAAAAGTGCAACGGAATGTTTGTTTGTACTGAAGTTTCACTTCAATATGGGTCCAGTTTAACGAGTTTCCTAGCAATATGCGTTATTGCAAACTTATACTCAAGTCTAATAGATGAGGTGTTTTATGCTGCGAATGCCATGCTGTGCAATGTTATAAAATTGTTGATGAATGTTTAGAGTCTATGTTATAGATGGTAAATATGTCTAATTCATTCTTTCTCCTCAGGTGGCCTGTCAGCAGCCGTTTATGCCATACTCAGGGAGGTGCTCTAGGTTGTGCTGTAGAGTGAAGTGGTTACTTAACATTAATCACCTTTATTGTACATACATGTACTTGTTGAATTCTCTAACATTCGCTTACATTTATGGTACCAAAAGGTGGTTAATATTACTTTGTTCAGTTTTGAACCATTCAGTGCAGTTTCTGTTGTATTGGTCATTGTCTAGCACCAAGGAACATCAGATTAGTGTATAATTGTTGTCAGTTTATTGAAAAGTGTTCTTCATATATATTAATCGGGCTTAAATCTCACAAAATATTTTTTTAGACTATTGTTGCCGTACTATGAATAGGAATATATTTATTTTATCCAGATTAGCACAAGTTATAATATTCTTCAGAAAGTTGTAAGGCCAAATAAAAAATTCATTTAAGCTTATTGTTTTTGCAGAACTTCAACTGAAATATCTTGAAAGATAAAAGGACATCTGACACTGTATTAACCATGTGCATGTACAATATTCAAGGGCATGCTTCGCTTTCCAGATGTAGTAACAAGATCAGAAAAAAGCAAAACCCAACTTCTAAGCCTATCTTTTTAAAATTTTGTTGTGCCTTTGGGTGGGCTTGTAATCAGTAGAGGGAGGGGAACGTGTTGGAATACATGTACATTTAAAATATTTTTTTGACTAAGCTAAGCGTTCCGTAATGTATCCTTACAGAACTATTGAGGTATCGTTTGAGTTTTGTGAATACTGGTCTTGTAGCAGCAGCCTCTTTCCATGGCCAGTCAACATGTAAGTTATTATAAACAAGTTCCAAGAATTGTATCATGGGACTGGGAGGATTAGAGTCTTTGCGCGGCTCTGCAAGACAATTTAGTTTTTTTTTTGTTTTGACCAAAACAATTTTTTTGGGGGGAGGTGGGGTTTGATTAAAAGCATCATATATAGCATTTCAATTGTATATTATATATATTTATATTAATTCAACGTATTTTTATGCTTTTCTAACAATTATCAAGGTCCAAATTGTTGTGTAACTGTTCGTGTTGGTCTGAAAAACATTGACGAGTTTTCGGTTACTGATCTTCGGGTTGCAGTACAGGAATGGATTTTTTATTATATTAAAGATCAGACTTTCCATTTGCTTTCAAAATTGAATAAAACTGCTACTGGCTATCGTGCAGCTGTTATGCACTCTCGGGCTCCTTTGAACATCCTGTCAAGATATTGTCTCTTATCAAAAATATCTAATTACGTACATGAAAATAATGTTTATGAGAGTTCAAAGTTAGATTTTGTTTGCTGTGCAATTTGTTTACTGTAATTCTTGTTTGATAGCACACGTTCGCATGAGTCAAGAGCCATTTTTAATAGCTCAAAAAATTCAAGGTTTGCTTGGGTTTTCTGTCATTTCTTTGAGGAAATATAGTATAAATAGTTTCCGGTAACAAGTTAATCGGTACCATCACCCGCTTAGACTCCTGATGGCATGCAAATTGGTCATGTTGACAAAATTATCTTCAGATGTATTATATCTACAAAGAATTATATGAACGTACTAATATGTTTATCAAAAGTGTTTGGAAAGATACTTACAAATGCAACATTCCTTTGTTGCCTACTAATGTGAAGATGAGAATTGCTTTCAAGACATCGTGACTGTAGTTTTAGACCTTGGTATGGTACCTTGTGAAGTGTCTTACACATTCATTGTTTGTCGAAAATATTATATTTGATATTTTATATTTACTCAGGGCAGGAATATCTTTATTTGGAGCTGCTAGCAATTGAAACGATAGGATTTCTGTATAATTAGAGATTCTTCCGGCTCTTTTTCAGAGGATCGTGCTATATGAAAATATAGTTTCTGTTCATCCCCTAAGACCGGCTACAATTTAAAGCAAAGTATTTTCAGTTATACGTTTCTGTAGGTTTAGTTTACTGACTAAACTATGTGAATGTGTATCATTTGAACTGTATAATCATCTCTGGTGTTGGTGAAATAAACTAATGAAGAAAACCGATTTGCTGTAATCTATGGCTTTATTCTTATATCGGAGACGAGAGTGAATTTGATGTAATATAGACACACACCAGTACCAGTTCCATCTCATTACACACTTCATTTTGTTTGTGCGGCCATAGCTGTTGCCAAATTTCCCTGAATTTTTTACACAAATACAGATGATTTATTCGTTGGAAACCCAATTTGAGGTTACAGTAAATAATTACACTGACAGTGGACTGCTCTTCTTCTTTTTCTGTGCAAATGCATTCAAGTTTGCAGTTTCCACGCTTCATCATAGTGAAAAGGTGGAAAGGACATTCTTAACCAAAACATTTTATCTAGTTCAGTTTGAGCCAGAGAAACCTATTTACACAATTTGTGGTTTGGTGCAAATATGTCTCTCTTCAACGCTTATGCAACGAAAGTATTGCATCTTGGATGCCAGAACAAGTCGAGGCGGATCTGGAAAGTTACAGCTGAACAGGAGATTTCTGTTTACATTTGATGTCCATTCACGTGAATGACATGTCACAATTTGAGTGCAGTTTTGAGTACTTTTTTTATTTCAAAGAATGTTGTTCCAAACTCAAGGGAACACCAGCTCCCCTTGGATCTGGCACTAATGAGGTTTCAAAGCTACACATGTATAACACGACTGCTTGTAATGAAACTGAGTGGGGTCCATTTCGGGCTATCCATCCTTGTCAATAATTAATCAAGGAAAGTTATTTATCTTTTTACATAAGAGAATGCAAAATATAATTCCTGACAAAATATTGTATATGTATATTGGCTCAGGAATCTCGTACAACAAGGACTTTGTCCCTGATGAAGATATTGTCAAACCTCTCGGGGAATAGCTTGGTGGCCGATAAGGGGTACACATGCGTATTCGATCCGCTCCCATCTCCTGTCTCTCCGGATGAGCTCCTCCCTGTTATTACTAAGATAATAAATCTGTTTTCTGGAGTGTGGAAGAATGCCCTTGTTCATCCACAGATTAAGAAATCGGGTCTGCAACTGACAAAAACTTTCGTCCAATTAGCAACCTACAATTTACTTCAAGACTGACCGAGAAAGCAGTTGCAGTTCAGATTAATGATTGCATGATGGTTAATGAATTCTTCCCTGAGTTTCAGAGTGCATACCGCCAGAATCACAGTACGGAAACGGCTCTGTGAAAAGGAAAAAACGACCTACTTATGAATGTGGACAAGGGCCATTTCAGTCTTGGTGATGTTGGACTTGAGTGCGGTCTTCGATACGGTAGTAATAAGAACATTGAATGCCGTAGAAACTTTTAAGAGGGCTTTAATAACATTTTTATTTCGAGAAGCCCATGCACTATTTATAAGCTATCTTTTAATGATCAGACTCTTGTTCCCCCACCCCGGAGATCTGATGGTACTCCCCGGAGACCTGATGGTACTCGCCGGAGATCTGATGGACTTCCCTAAATAAAGGGACACCAGCAGCAAGTCTTGGGTGAGGTAAAACGTTAATAACCGTTAAAATTTTAAATGTGTTTTCTGGTATAAATCACAAGGATGGATTCCAACAGTGCCGGTTTAGCTTTAATACAATACAACAAACACACGTCATTAGTGGTCTGCGCCGCGAACAAACCCGACAGTCCTGTTGCTTGCTTTTTGTCTGATCTGATTCCAGCCTACTCCCAAGGCGTGATGCTTGGAAAGTATATGGTAAGAGCTGTTATTATACGTTAGCTGACCCTACCGAATCCAGTGCTCTCAAATACTTTTGTTCCATTTTTAATCTTACTCAGCTGATCTCTGCTCCGACAAGAGTAACAGAACCATCGGGGCCACTTAACGAATTCATACTCGCATGCAATATATGACCTTTATGAAGGGTAGTGGAGTACAAGAACTTACAACCAGCGACCACTTTCTACTGAATACATTGTACACGAAACTTGAAGAATCCACAGCCAGCGATTGTCAGCCGGAAGTTGTAAGAACTTTAATCCAGAGGAGTTTTTGAATGGTTATTACATTTAAAATGTGATTAACACAAACGGCATACTCATGTTCATTTATAATGTTTATTGACTCATACACAACCTGATTTAACAGAGGCAAAAGGAAATAGATTTTAAGTCTGATCACAAGACAATGACGTTAGTTTTGTGTTGGTTTTGTGACAATATCTTGACTCTAAACTGACACATCAGTAACAAACCAAACTAGAACGAATAACAATTCCTATATTAGTAGATAGTTTCCATTTTAATAGTAATCCAGTGCAGCCTAAAATGAAAAAATATAAAAATACTCTATATAATTGATGACTGAAAAACTACAGTCTCGGACCAAACGACAAGACCAAATTAAGAACAACAACAGACATGCTGGACCCACTAGGATAAAGAGAAGACACACATGGCTTGTTACTTTAACTGCCTTCTATAGTCTTCTCAAAGCATTTAAGTTTCCGGTGGCCCAGCCATTCGTTGTAAGCATTTGGACTATCCAAGATGTGCTCCAGGAAAAACTGGAAAAAAATAGAATGATAGCGCTATCAACATTTAATATATGCAACTCTTTATCAGCATCAGCTTGTCTTGCAACCTCTGATCGACCAAATTAGCTTTAAGGGCTCGAATGGGAAGGGACCTACATATTAAATGAAGTCTAAGACATTTGTAGAACCCGAGAAGCCAGGGAGCGGGGTGGTGAGACTACACCAGTGACCCAGTGTGGTGACACTAAACCAGTGACCCAGTGTGGTGACACTAAACCAGTGACCCAGCGTGGCGACACTAAAACAGTGACACAATGTGGTGACACTAAACCAGTAACCCAGTGTGGTGACACTAAACCAGTAACCCAGTGTGGTGACACCAAGTCAGTGACCCAGTGTGGTGACACTAAACCAGTGACCCAGTGTGCTGACACTAAACCAGTGACCCAGTGTGGTGACACTAAACCGGTGACCCAGTGTGGTGACACTAAATCAGTGACCCAGTGTGGTAACACTAAACCAGTGACCCAGGTTGATGGCACTCTACCAGATGCAAAGCTCAGATAATTAAAAATTGTCTACATTTGTAGTAACTATGCACTTCAGAATAATATAATTTCTGTGGTACTTTATAAATAGATATCGAATAACTGCAAACCTGCAAGGCTTCTTGCATTTCAATACTGCATACTTCAAATATTGGCATTGACTGCATGATCAGACATAACTTGGCCTGTTGGATGAACAAACAGTGTAAACTGGCAATTAATAAGACATGTAGAATTCGCAAGGTTCAGTCACGGAGATGATTTTGATGTATTTTACAATATTTTAAACAAAACCAATGGAATTCATTTTGTAATTGGTAGTGGTATGAGAACACAACGCCAATGATATAGATGGTTTGCAGGTGACGTAAACAAAATTCTAAAATCTAAACTGTAAGATCTATGAAACTGTTCTTTTAATATGGTTCAGACATCAATATCCAAAGTTGTCTACGTCTGATTCGTGCTTGACGTAGAGCCTGTTGAACTCGCTGACAGTCTGATTCGCATAGGGCCAGCAATTTGGAAATAAGAAGGATTTGAACTAATTATAAACTATCATATAATTCCTAGCTATGTTGCTTTTCTACGTCGAGTCTGTGAATTACATATAATTTGGCCAAAAGTGATTGAGTTAAGGCTAATAGGGATTCAAGACACATTAGAAATGCGTCAGTGCTTAAGTAAGACAGATGTTAAGCTTTAAGGTACAGTCACACATACAAAAGGTAAATGTTAAGCTTTAAGGTATAGTCACACATACAAAAGGTAAATGTTAAGCTTTAAGGTATAGTCACACATACAAAAGGTAAATAACGTTTAAAACGCGTTCTTAGCTTTGAAACAAACATATATCAACTTGAAGTTAAAAGGTATACTTACCTTTACATATGGGAGTCCCTTGACATCGTCAATAGCAAAAGGGTAAAGAGTTTCGAGCAGTGTAACAACTCCAGCGTCAGTCTTGAAACCATTTGATTGGGCCTCGCCTTCCAGAGTTTTAAACCTTTTCATTCATAGACAATGCAATCACAAAAATTATTAATCTTAATTAAAATTATTTATAGCTCTCGGTTGACAATTTTATTTTATTCAGTGTAATAAAACTATGCCAAGATCTGACTCAGTAACTGATGGTACAAATACATTCTAAGTGGTGGCACTTGTAATTGTGAGTCGAAATGGTACGTGTTTGAGCCAGTAGTAGGCAGTCGTCGGACATTGTCCATGACTCAGCGCGTAGGTTTGTGACTGTCTAACTCAATCCTAGTACGATTGACACAGCCACATAACCCACAGACATAGTCTGATGATGCTGATGCGGAATGCTGATGGAGATGCTGGTGCTAATGCTGGTGCTGGTGATGATGCTAGTGATGATGATGATGCGGACGGTGGTGCTGGTGCTGATGCTGGTGATGATGCTGATGGCGGTGCTGGTGCTGATGCTGCATGGTGATGATGCTAATGCTGGTGAAGATGCTGGAACTGACGCTGATGATGATGCTGTTGATGATGCTAGTAGATGATGCAAGTGATGATGCTAGTGCTGATGCTGCTGTATTTGAAGCAACCTTACTCTTAGTTCTTTTTGTATCGGTTTCGTTTCTTTTCTCCACCTCTAAGTGCCTGACTGCACATGCTTTTCCACTAATTGCTTAGAGGCGTCAACGAAAGCATCTCATAGGGAAGGTGTTTAAGTGCTTCTTCTGCCCAACATAAACTTTGCTATTGTAAATTAAGGTGCTCAAACGACAGCCATTCTTGTTCTCTCACACTTGAGACGAAAGCATGGCCATTTAGGTTGCTGCTTTTTCAATTTTTTTGCCGATCTCAACTTTGAGAGTGGCATTGCCGGAAGTGGTAGAGCCAAGATAGCTAAACTGCGAGACGTCCAAGGTGTAGCTTTGATGATTAGATCCGGCGTAGCTTTCTTCAGGCTTATGCTTAGGCTGAAGTCTATACATGCCTTTTGGAACCGGTTGATGAGGTTCCATAGCTTTTCTTCACTGAGTGCAACAAAAACGTCGCGCCGCATTACTTTGCCCAATTTTGGTCTTTGCTTGGAGGCCTGAAGGGTTAAAGAACTTCCCGTCAGATCGAGTACGCAAAAATAATCCTTCATCAGTTGACCTAAAATTGTGTTCTAGGAGGACAGAAACGAGATGTTGAAGAGTGTTGGAACTAGCACGCAGCCTTGTTTCACGCCACTGTTGATGTCGAATTCCTCATGCTTCCATCCTGATGTACCGTGCACCATCAGAAATGACCTGACGAAGCTAGCAGTTAGTGGCAGGATCGTACAATCGTACAAAGACCTTCCGTGCTGACCAAGTCAAAGGCTCTTGTTGTACAACTGAATGCGATTAAAAGGGACTGCTCTCGGCACTTCTCCTGGAGTTACCTCAATGAGAAGAATATATTCACTGTAGAACGTTTGGAGCAGAAACCGCATTCGAGTTATGGGTAGACCGGCTCTGCTAGCTGTTGTAGGGGATGGACTGCAACTCAGGCAAACAACCTTCCAGAAAATGTATAGTGGTGAGATGCCACCATAATCGTTGCGAACCCTTTCGTATACAGGTTTGAGATGGTGGTGTCTTATATTTCCTTTGGGACTGATCCTTCCTCCCAACACGTGCAGATCAGCTGGTGTAGAGCGTCAAGCAGCTGATTTCCACCATATTTGTACACTTAGCCGGATACCATCCTGTCCAGGTGCCTTCGCAGATGATCACTTTGGGAACATCATCTAACTGAAGCAACGTGGGAAGCCTCTCAGTCTTGTCGAGATCAGAAGGTGATGCAAAGTTTTCATCATCTTATATCTCACTGTTGTGCTTCACCTAACATTTCCTCAACTTCGACTTATCACTAATAATCTCCCCAGTGGATTTCTTCAGTGAGCGGACTTTGACTGTGAAGGTTCAGTTGCGTTCTTGATGCCCTCAGTCATGTCCCTGATACCCCGAGCACAAGAAGCTAATTTTATCTCTGCACAAAGACTGAACAAGTAGTTGCTGGGATAGATTTTGCAATCTTTAGTGCATCTTCAGGCTTAGTAGAGTATTCCCAAAGACGCTGGAGAATGGTTGAGCTGGCAGTTCACCACGACGTTATATTATTATTCAGTCAGGGGTTGGAAGATTGCGATTTCGCGTTAAACCAACCTTGGCTTTTGGGTTCTTTCTTACGGAAAAGCCTGCAGTGCAACGGCGGTGACCCTAAGTGTTGCCAGTGATCATCTGCGGGTTGGTGCTAAAGATATTCTTAAAGAGAAAGACCTTCAGTGAAGGTAGTGGCGGCAGTATTGGTCGAGATTTGGCAAGTTGCTTAGCGCGATGCAAATTTTTTGGGACGAATCTTGACCTTTGTAGTGTCGCAACCAGCACCGTGGTATGCCATTGTGATGCGAATGGTATTCAAGTGATCAGTGTTGCAATGAACATTGTGGTATGTCATTGTGATGCGAATGGTATTCAAGTGATCAGTGTTGTAATCAACATTGTGGTATGCCATTGGGATGCGAATGGTATTCAAGTGATCAGTGTTGCAATGAACATTGTGGTATGCTATTGTGCTGCGAATGGTATTCAAGTGATCAGTGTTGCAATGAACATTGTGGCATGCCATTGGGATGCGAATGGTGTTCAAGTGATCAGTGTTGTAATCAACATTGTGGTATGCCATTGTGATGCGAATGGTATTCAAGTGATCAGTGTTGTAATCAACATTGTGGCATGCCTACTACTTATATTTTACACTTGGTTTAGCTTGGCGCCAAAATTCACTAAGCGTCAAGGTCATGGAAGATTCGCAGAACATAGCTGTCTTTTTCTCGCTATTTCTCTTGATTCTTGAGTGTTCGATTGTTGTTCTTATTTGAAAGCATTACATTATTCATTGCCCTAAAAATCAGGAGCCGACGACGCAGATTGAGATTTCTCTTAACTCGGTCTTGACGGTTATGTGTTATATTCACATTTTGAACACACTTGCATTCATCCTCGACCTTCAAGAAGTGTGTATGTTCTCCTTCGTTCTATTTTTACCTGCTGAGGTGCACGCGAACTATTGAGTTCATTTGCCAGCTTTAATTGCAGGACCAGAGCTCCCGGCTCCGCCAACAATACACCCACACTAATTGTCTGTCGCTGTAGTAGCTTCGCGATTGCGAGCTGATCAAACAAAAACCCATTAAAAATCTTGTGTGTCTGAATGTTATTTGGGGCTGCATTTATCCTTTTTCGCTAACTTTTTCGTCTGTTAAGATCTTGTACGTGACTGTAGTTCTGTTGGTGATGTTTATTTCAGCGGGAATCAGCGCGCCGGTGTGATTCATTTGTCAGCATCTATCTGTTCAGTGATTGGTTTTTTCCTTGGGGTTTTGGAAAAATCCTGCTTTTTACCTCGGTATCTGTCATGGGAAATTCTTTTGTTTTCGTTGACGAATC
>JANSTR010098102.1:0-12261 GCA_025434805.1 Antipathozoanthus remengesaui | reverse complement strand
AAATGGTTGGGTAAACCGTAAAAGAAAAATATCGAATGTGGAAAATTCAATGATTTATTAGCTATATGGCGTTGAAGTAAAGTTGTAATAGTGAAACTCATAATTTTTGTCTTTCAAGTAAATTAACACTGTAAATTTAACGTTTGCTTATGAAATTGCTGTTTGTATTGCCTGATGAATTTGTCCTTTTGGGAACTACAGTAGTAATCAGTTCATAACAAGGTTAGGTAGAATTTTTGTAGTTTAGTTAAAACCTTTTTCGGTTGGGTAAAAATAAAATGTTCCTTGAAAATGGTTGGGTAGAAACGATTATCAGAAATAAATTATTGGGTGAAGTATTTTTAAGGAAGAAAAATAATTTTTCTTCGTCCCCAACCCCGACCATAAATAATGACCGCTCCCTAAATTGCCAAAAACATGACGTTGCCGAAGAATGACGTATCGTAGTAGCCATGAACACCACTTTGTTACTATGGAAATACACACAAATGGAAGATTTTCAAGTAATTTATTTTTAAAGTAACTTTACTGACACATTAGCAACGCATTTCAAAGTTATCAAAGAAAACCGCAATAATTGCGATTGACGTCATCATCCTTGCTCATAGTTAACATGGACACTAAATAACAACGTCAATTGGTCCTAATTAAGAGCTTACATACTACAATTTAATCTAAACGGAAATATATTCACTACGGAAATTAGGAGTTAATGTTTTGGTCCTGACCCTTAAAACTATTCCTACTCGCCAAAACGTATAAATTCAGTGTATTCATTAAAGCATAGTCTAGATTATTTCCCAGGGTTATTTCCTTTGACTGGTCTACAGTAGCTTGATTCGAAACGACCGCACACAGAAACATGGGCCACATGGCCCACTTACTAATTATTACTTAACTTTATGTCAAAATGATGTCTTCAAACTCATTGTAGAAGTTTCTAATTCTAGTTCATGATCTGAAGCATGTTCTAAAGCCCATTTACTATTGATATACTTGTACTATGTTCTCCAAACACGTGTTTGTGTGATGCTTCCTTGTGGAGATCCAATGAGCTGTTTGACAACAGAAGCACAACAATATTAGTAATGGTTATAGGACTGCCGGGAGGCCAATTCGGTCTGTAATCATTTTTAGTGATAAATAAAATTTGATGAGGCGGTAACAGGTCACGTGAACACCTTAGCCAATCAATAATAAGCTGCTCAGTCAAGCGCGACGATTGTCCAATAAAACGGTGTCCAATAACAGCATGCTGTATCAGACAGTGTTGCTGCTGTGGAATGAGCCAATCAGATTTGAGGAAATTGTTATTTTGATAATAAATCGTAATACTGGCACTACCACTGATGGTATTTTCAATATCACAGACCCAACAGAAGGCTGAAAATAGTTTTCATTTGTGTACGGGAAACCTTAACCTATATACTCGCAGCGGGAAGGAAGGACTTCTCCAAATGTCCGCGCCAACTTCAAAAAGCCATTGTAACATGCGTGGGGCTGATAAATATAATTTTTCGCGTCTTTTGATGATAATGCATCTATCAATGTTATATCCCTGGGGGGGAAGGGTCGGTCAAGGTGTGGGGATTTGACATTTTTCTGAAAATTTTTATCAAAATCCACTCCCTTGGGACAAAATATCTTGTCAAAAACCATAAAGATCCCCACCCTGGTGCAAACCGATCTGGTTCCGCCTGCAGACGTCGACTTCCACACCAGAAGTTCCACAACATTTTGGAAAAATATTTTTCACCACGCGGTCACTTGGCTGAATGAGTGATTATAAAACGGAAAACTCATAAATCTCCACATGTACTTTGCACAAGTACATTACACGACAAGACAATCATGCAAGTAACATAGCATGAAGTGTAAAATATTAATAGCAATGTCAAATCCCACAGGCCATGCTATCAGACTTAGCACTGCACATCGATCAGAAAGTATGAACTTACATTTAGCTCTTTGATTGCATAAACTAGGCACAAAATAACAAAACAAAAACTGAATGTACAAAAACATATATCATGTTTCAACACCAATTCTCCCTACAAGCGAGATATATCAGCAACAGTTGAAGAGTCTATGATTCCTGAACAGAGATTATGACACCATCTGCAACACTGCCATCACAGCAGATCCACTTGATGTCATCTTCATCATTCTCTCGCGATCTCACGTGTCTCGTCCGACCGCTGACCTATTTTTCTATACAGTCTTTGGCGGAGTTAAATCGCAGGTACATTGTGACGTGTTGAATAAAGAAATTAAATTCTGAATGTCAAAAATCCTCACCCACGGGCTATAGTGCTGTGTCCCCGGCCGGGGGCATAGCATTGACAGATGCATAAAATTCTCACTGAAACACGCACTAATTACCGTTATCGTGTGTTGTGTTAGACAATCTCATGCTCTCCATCGACATCTCATGAACTGTCGTTCACTGTTGTGTGTTAACGTGCTAAGTGGCTCACATGCACCTCCATCGATTATCATACACTCCCATGAACAAGATAACAGTAATTCGCATTATTATTGCATCTTATTGCATTACATTATCGATTCTCATTCGCTCCCATGACCTTTCGCTTGAACTAGACAAACTCGCGAGACCTGAAGGCAAACTAATTCGTTCGTAAAAATCCCCCCCCCCCCCCGCTTGGTTTACCTGTCTCAAGAGAACTCGCAGCGACCATCAGCAAAATCGATGTCGTCAATTGCGATATCACTCTTGTAGCCAGTTCCAACAACGCCTTCGATAATTATCTACAAGATGAATACAACACAGGAATTACCTAATGGACTGATTACATGATATCAGGATGAGTTCCAATCTGGAATAAGTTTCGTTCCAGAATGAACATCGTTCTAGATTCACATTTCAAAATCTACTGGCTCTTCCTGGATAAGGCGCTCTGGCGCAACATCAGAAACAAAGATGGCGCAAGCTTGCACGAAATGTTATTGTGTGTATTTTGGCCGTTTCAGCAATTTTCAATAACAATATGACCGTAAGACTACTTCATTGGGCCACTCTAAACAAAAAAGAGGCTCACATTTTTGCGCCGCCGAGTTTAAACTGTGTCCTTCCCCGAGTAATATCATATGCCTGAGTCGGAATGGCATTAGTTTTCAGTTTACATTATGGCAGAATGAATCTCATCACCAAAACGAGAATTTCGTTCGGATTGAAAACCGGGAATGACCTCATTCCAGAATGATCTAAACGGAAAGAAATTTCATCTCGGTATTATATAAACAGATACAGTAACATGTATGGAAATGGAATGAATTCGTTCAAGAATAAAAATCAATCCGGAATTATGAAAACAGCATGTAATATTAAAAGTAATAACAACCTGGAAAAATCAGCATCTCCATATTCTGAACATATTTGTATTTTGCTGCTCTGCTATATACTCTAGATTGGTAGCCAAAGAGTCAGACCATGTACTCGAAATAGTACATCAATATTTTTAACAGTTTGCTGGTTGATTATTTTTCTTGGGAAGCAGTGAGGGGGAAAATTGCGCTCCAAAACCGTCTCCTACTCGGTTGCATCTTTTCTCTTGCAACAAAGCTTCGGCTGGTCAAAAATGTGATAGTTGTTTTAGGAATGTTTGTCGTTTGCCGGAGAAGGACTGCTCATCCGCGGCCTACAAAACCTAGGCATGCGTAGCTAGTATTCGATCATGTCCAGTGAAAGACGGGAACATAATTTTTATACCATTTATACGAGCGGTTTCATGCCTAAGCTTAAGGTAAGGCGGGCCTTAGATAAGGTCGGCTAAAAACCCTAGCCTAGCGTATGGCACGCCTAACGTTGGGCGCAACTTGTGCATGACAATTTGTCTCATTTATACGAGCTGTTTACGTCTAGCATAAGGCGCACCATGTGTACGGCGCGCCTTATTGTCGTCGCTTGGGGTTACCTGCGTTGCCACATATTGTGTCGCTGTTTCGGTTGTGTCATTCTCATCTTCGTTTCTGTTATCGAAACTGTCAGAGTGGGATTCGTATATATTTTATAAAATCACTGAGAATGATATTTCTTCTTCCATCGTGGCACTTTCCCTGTGCAGTACACGTCATATTCTCTGGATGATATATTTATAGCATGTTAAGTTCATGGATGGCCTAGATCCACGAAATAAAGTTAGCTTCTGAGGTGCGAAACGGAACATAGCTTGTATAGGTTGACAAGCACGCGATATCCAAGTTGACAATTCATTGACTGAATCTCGAATAATTGCGACATCTTGTGCATGTCACAACATTGCACACAATGTTGCAGGTGACACACGGTGAAATTGTTGCGCGCAATATTGCGCGCAACAACTTCAAAGGGTGACACACGATGGAAGTTGCCTAGTTGATTATGATTATGATTATGATTACGGATATGATTATGATTATGATTATGATTATGATTATGATTAGGATTAGGATTATGAATATGATTAGGATTAGGATTAGGATTAGGATTAGGATTAGGATTATGATTTGTTATATTACTGTAGACCAGACTTACGTGATAGCCTCTCTGTCTAGGAATTGTGACGTGTGCTTTAATCCACCTATTTCCTTTGTTTCCTCTTTTCCCCCATAATTTCAACGGTTTTTCAAGAAGAAAGTCTTGGTAGACCACCAAACTTCCAATCTGGCTACCATACATATGGTAGAAAAATGTCATACATTTTTCTTCACCGCCACCCACGATCGACAGGTAAGCTTTTTCTCCTCTTCTCCTTGGTGAAGAACTTTCGATATATAGGTAATGTCCTATAATATAGATATTGGAAAAGCATTGACAATACTCTTATTTATCAAAATAATTCAATAATAGTAGATAGATATGTAAAGGGGATGGTCTGAACTGCCATTAAGTAACTAGGTATAGATGTAAGAAGCCCCCCAAATCGCCTAAAATATAATCGGATAACCCAGTTACATGTAATATCTGATAAATTTTCATGACTTTTCTTAACTTCTCAAAAATATATCTAATAATCTAAAAAAATGTCTTGTTATTGTTTACGAATATCTCCATATCGATACCTTACATAAATACGTATACCAAAAATTGTGGGAATTATTATTCATTACAAAACCACTTAACTGATATTCAGATACAGGGACAAACTGACAAGATGAAGACAATAACTACATCTAATAATCCTTAAATTATTAGATTATTGAATCTAGTTAGGCCTATGGGTAACACGATCATCGCAGTTAATTCAAGCTCGGACAGGATTCACACCCATGACCCTCCAATCTCCCGTACTGAACTAACAAGCCTGCTGGGAGCTGGTAACATTGTCAGTAACCTGTACACAGTGACCCTGGATCTCCAGTGCAGTGCTTTACCAACTGAGCTAGCTAGGATATTTTATGTATTAAATGTTATCTTAATGCAGTCATATGGCTAGGAAACTCATGTGTACTAAGTTGACTCGCTCTATTCTTGTTGCTTGGTAACTCAGGGGTAGGTTTAAGTACCAAGCAAAGAACGACCAGGTGTTGTTGGTTTAATTCGCGCTCTAATCATCTGATATTTTACCCGTCAATTGTCTTGTGTGTTCTTTTTTTCTAGCATTCCTTCGCCTTAGAATATTCAGACGAATTTTATACAGCCCTTGATCGCCTTGTAACTGTTTTGCTCCATTTTAAAGTTTTAAAAATTGTTTCATGGAGCAGGTAGGTATCAACGTTTTTGTGCCTAAAAGGATTTTCTTCATAGCACAGCAGCAGCAGCTGTAGCCAGATAAATGAAAATTTTTATTGCGTTAATTAGGTGACGTCATCATGCACAAGTTATGAGAAAAATATGCAAATTAGGTTTTTAGTACGGGAATTGTACATTTTGCAAAACAAAATATTTTTGAACTCAGTTACCATTTTTGTGTTATAATTTGTAACTATCTAATATAATGAGCTTCTTCATAAATTTTTAACATGATAAGCTGAAAATTGGCAATGAATACAAGTTTAAAGGGCCAGGATGGCTGGCTTGACATTAATATCTTTGTCATAGTGAACATGGAAACTAATAAACATCAACAATTTTTGATTTAATAAAGAGC
This sequence comes from Antipathozoanthus remengesaui, assembly GCA_025434805.1. Taxonomy (NCBI): domain Eukaryota; kingdom Metazoa; phylum Cnidaria; class Anthozoa; order Zoantharia; family Parazoanthidae; genus Antipathozoanthus; species Antipathozoanthus remengesaui. The sequence goes on along the minus strand of JANSTR010098102.1, from coordinate 6,172 downwards.
TTACATACTAAATATCGTCCATGCACCATTACAGCGTCACAATGACGTCACACCATACAAAAATCACATTTTTTCTTTTTTAATTTTTCTTCGGCATTTCAAATTAAGGCTTTGAATTAATTGACTTTAAAAAACAGCTGCATAACAAACGAAGATGCTACAACAGTAATAATGTCAGCTGAATCAATGCTGTTTTTTGTTTCTTACAATTTGACCGTTTTTACGTTGGATTCTGTTTCGGTCGCTCTTTCGCACGAGCGTCAACCTCTCCACATAACCACAGCAAACCGACTCTTAATTTCTCGAATCTGCCTATACCAGATTATTTATTGCGCCTGCCACTGCCACTCTCTCTATTTTTATATGAAGTTTCGCAGGCAGGAGTATGTAAGTTGCGGTTAGTTGTCCACTCAATAAATATAAAACCTATTGACAACTGCCAAAACAAATTAAATACAGCCAGCCAGAGTATTATCGTTTGTCTTCTGGGAAAAAAAATTAATTACTTGATCGGAATAAGAAGCAACGTAATTGTGATCATATTTTGTGTCAATGAGAAGTAGGTTTGTTTCTTCATGCAGGAGACCCTTTTCCTGTTAACGGGCCAAATATACAACACAGTGCCCTTTCAACTTTCAACCGTGATAACGGTGACTAACCTAAGGGATCGACCATTAGAAAAGTGATGGGAGGGGTAGGGAAAAAACAAAAAAAAATTCGTGCAAGCAAAAATGATAGAAAAAAAATTCGTGCAAAGAAGAAAGTATAGAGAAAAAATAGGTTTCGCCTGCAAAAAAAAAATCCTGCACAAGCAATGAGCAAAAAAAATTCCTGCAAGCTGAAAATTCCCCACCCCTCCCATCACTTTTCTAATGGTCGATCCCTTAGTTAAACGCTCAGAGCGCAACCATGTAAATTGCCCGTTTTGCAATCGTTTTCAATTCAGACAGTGACACTCAGTAACTGATTAGTCCTCCCCCCCAACCACCCGTTCCGTTCCGAAAAACCTGGGAACAAGGCGTGCTCTTGCCCCAGCAACCTCGTTCCCAGTGCCATCCGCGCGCCAACGCCCCCGACAAATGGCCCTGGTACATGCTGGATTTGTGACGTAATGGTGTCCAAGATCGTTGGACATATTGCCCGAACAGAAGAATGAATGACCCGGGACCAAGAATGTCAAAATTTAGGTTGTTTCGTTTTTATGAGCACTGGAATATGCTGCAAAAGATGCCGATTTATCTATTGTTTTTAAAGTAGGACAGGTACGTGCTTTGGAAGCCATTCATCTGAAGTCTCTGATATTCCAGTTGATCAGTCAACTCTGGCTTAAGATTATGCAGGCCTAGGGCCAAAGGTGAAGGCGAATAATCGTCGATTGCCGTAGCTGTTTGTTACGAGTCCGAGGCGATCTAGTCTGTTCAGTTTAGCCGGTACTCGGCTGCCGTTTTGCCGAAGGAACCGCCGGTTGCTCTATGCAACGCTTATACCAACACTGACTGTGTGTTGATGCGTGTTCCCCTAAACTCTGGGAAAAACTAATTAACTCTGTACTACAACTCCTGCAAACGGTATTGAACCACTTTGGTTTTAGCCTCTCCTCCTCATATTAGTGACTTCTAATAGAAGTTCTATCCATCCAGCTGATCTGGCTCCATGACGTCACTCGGGAAAACCCTGTTATCAGTGTTGTGGACTCTCTTTGAAATGTAATGAACTTTTGAATGCAAGATTAAGCCGAATGAATTGTAAATAAACTGAAATAAACAACAACCGACATGGCAGCTATATTTGTTCGTTCTCGTGAACTTTGATCGCGCACAGAAAAGCATGCTTTGGGGACTAGGAATGACAACAAGTTTTTGCCGCTTACTCGCACCTGATTGGCTAATTTCATAGTCTCAGATCAGCTGGATGCCGGCGAGGTTTATACGAATTCAGTATTTCAAGAAGTTCAGCCTTAAGGTTAGGGTTATGAGGTATGATTTCACTGGTGTTTTTTTCTAAATTCTGGTGTCATAATTTGCAGGGTACTTCCGCGCGAAACACCTGTTATCCAATCACAGTTCATGATTGAGGTACGATAATATTGACCAATGGCAGTGCATGATAGTTCAGTATGCACCAGGCCTGGCCCGGCTTGGTGCGCGGGCGGCACTGGGAACTAGGTTGCTTGCCCCAGTCTCCCTTGGAGTCCCGTCAAACCAAGATGGCTGCCAACCACGATTCTTCTGACAGAATGCAGACGTAGTGAGTTTAAAATCGTTTTGCCTGTGCAACATATGCGAAATACCGGCCCTCATCTACCTGCGGCGACTCCATTATCATTGTGACTCTCAACGGAGGGACTGCCTCTAACGAGAGTGCTTGTTGTGAACTTGCAAATAGTTGGTAAGTAACAAATAATGTTTAAAATAACAAAACTCGCGCACTGGCACCGATAGTTAAGTTCTCTTCAGAAAATCAACTTCTGAAGTTTTGATTATCATCCAGCCCACATCACTGAATTCGTCACCACATCAACTATCCTCTCCAATGATTACTCCAACATTCCACTATAAAACATGGTCCATAATAACTAAATAAGACCTATGCCCTGGAATTGACATGTCAGATGTTCAACAAAGCTACAATACCTGCTTCTTAAGTTCTTTATATGTTTCTTTACAGAAAATATCAGTTTCTAAAATATCATGCAAGAATCTACAAAAGTCGACAGCAGTTTATTATCAGATAAATAAAAGCTTGCATTTGATTGGAGAATCAGAAGCAGCCGATAAAACTCAGTGTCACAGAGACAGATGTTATGGTGACGATTGCATTGGATATTTGCAGAACTACCAAGACACACGCCTTGAGCGTGTGACACATGCCTCAGCACTTTTTCACATGCTCACTCGCCTGATTGTTTGATTCACACACCTCAGACCTGCTCATTTGTTTAACTTTGTTGCTTCTTTTGTTTCCGGATGCTTAATAAAATGAAATGTTTTCAAAACATGAATATCTCCTCTCCTGTTAGTTTCAACTCCTGAATTTGTGTATTGTCAGACTATATGAAGTAAGTGTGCCCCAGTTTCCTTGCACAACTCATGAAACTGATCACATTTTGGCTTGGCACCGAGTAGGTTATGCTCGAATGTTCATCTAAATAATGTGAAACAAGGCCACAGCCCGGACAGCATATGCTCTCAAAGGTGAAAACAAACATAGATATTCATAATTTAAAAGGACTAGTGATTCATTAAAAAGGCAGGAAATCACCCTTCCTGAGAGTTAAATTTTCAAAATTTCCCAGGGGAACATTCCCCCAGACCCCCCTAGAAATTTCATGCACACAGCATTTCGTCAACCTTGGTATCTTTGTATTTGTTGACTTTATATGTATGTTATTGTGGAAATGTATGGATTAAGAGCATAATCCTTGATCAGGTTGCTATGATGGTGAGCAATTTTTTGTGAGTAAGCACATGGACTTTATTGCTTCTTGGATTGATATTGCACAAGCATGTGTGGTAGAAATTAAAGCTTGCTATACAACAACTGAGTACTTAACCCTTTAAGCCCCAAACATGACAATTGGTGTGTTGCTAAATTCTCCTAAACTGTCTCCACAGCTTCCTTATGAGTGGGTTGGGAGAATTTTGGTTTTCATCATAGATAGTTTGATGCCCACGACCAATTGCTTTATTCTCATAACCAAACAACATATTCTGTGTAGAAAATGTAAGGAGAAGATATGTGCTGATAAACTGGCTTGGGCTGAAAGGGTTAAGAACATATTTGCCAACATCTTTATTTTATTTATCTTGATCTTCAGACCTCCAAGAATTGGGACGTCCTGATTTCCAGAGTTTCAGCCAGTAACCATTCTGGTTTTTAAAATAATATTTGCCATGGATCCATGTCTTTTCTCTGCAAACTGAGAAATTATTTAGTTTATTATCGATGCGAACCAAGTGTGAAATCAGGAGTACGAGCGTGTTCCACACTCAAATCTGAGTTGACAAGTAAAAAATTTTTTGAACAGCTGGAATCTTGTACTGATTTTATCACTGTTAATAAATTTGGGGCATTTTCAGTGATTCTAGACAAAGAAAATCTAAAAATTTTTTGGGGGGCATGCCCCCAGACCCCCCTAGAAAACACCCATGCTGAAAATGTCCTGATTTCTGATTTCTAAATGTTGGCAAGTATACTATATTAGTTAGAGAATAATACATAGGTGTACAGTGATATAGAATTTATTTTTGAATTGGTATAATTCAAATTTTCAAATTGGTATAACTGTTAAATTGAGATGTTCAATTTGAACAAAAGAAAATAAATTCAATCAATATCTCCAGGTAACTATGTATTATTCTGTTTATTATATAAACATGTACAAATACTGCAAATATATAATATATACATAGAAAGTACTTATGGAATAACACCCCCAACTTATTTCCCTGTTACATATAATTTTAATTATAGCTGCCAGTTGTAAGTCATGTCAGGGACGCTTCCAACTATCGCGACAACCACAGAAACTGGAAACCAAAGTGGCCCATCCAATGCAGAGGCTTATGGCCCCCAACTTCCACATGCGACAGTCCACAATGTTGTACCACCTGCCAACTACAAACCTCTCACAAAGATGCCAGTCAGCGAACTAATGGAGGTTGCTGTGCGACTTGGCCTAAATGTGGCCTTTGATTGTATTTCAGAATCAGGTCCACCGCACCACAGGTTTAGTTTTTTTATTAACTTACAGTATCCATACTGTATTTTGATTAAATTTAATTAATGACTGTTTGTACTCTTTAGCTGATCAGTACTGTAAAACTTGGACAAGAAGTCTTAGAATGGCTAATTAACAATTAGACCTTGAGCACGAATGGACTATGAGTCAATAGCTCATGAGGCCGAAGGCTGAATGGGCTATGAATTCACTGTCCATGACGCCAAGATCAGAGGTCTAATTGTTTTAATAGAAACCTACAATGGTCTATCTACTAAAAAATGTAAACTTGTAAAGAAATGAATTGAAACAATTAACTCGTAAAGAAACAAATTGAAACAATTTTTGTTTTGATCTGCAGGTAAATATCTTCACTCCATGTTTTGTTGCTTTCTTTTGTTTTCTCTGGTGTAGAGAAAGTGTCCGGTAGGTTGTCAATTAAATCTTTTGAAACCAAAGCAAAATGGAGTTTAGTGACTTGATCCGCCTTAAAAGTTATGTTTTGGTTCGCTGCCATGGTCTACCACAATTAGACCATGGTAGAGTAGCCAATCAGAATGTGTGATTTCATGATAGACCATTGTATGTTTCTACTAAAGTTTTTATTCTTTTTGAGAAAGATAAGGCTTACTAATAAAAATGTTTCTAATTCTTTCATTCTCAAACATAGCAATGGTGTATTGCTAGATTCTCCTAAACTGTTTCCATAGCTTCCTTGTACATGTATTTATGTTAGGAGAAATTTGGTTTTCACCTTTTTTTGCTAGTTTTCTGACAGTATACAATGTATGACTATTAACTATATTTTCATAAGTTCTAAAGTCATTTTTTGAGTGGGCAATGTAAAAAGATGATACACACTAATAAACTGTCTGAGGCTGAAAGAGTATTATTAAATCTATATTTCATGGTTTGAAATAGTAGCCTGCTACAAATGGAAATGGCAGTGTTCAAAGAAATAATGAATTGTGAAATCAAAAGTAAAATAGCAGTCAAAAAAATAATGTATCAGTTGTATTTATTACTTACTGTCGGATACTGTGGCTTGCATTGACTTTGCTTGACCTTCCATTGCTCTATTATTGATGTGATATTTCTTGTATTAAAATCTAATAAAAAGACAGTGAACACATACGGTACATGTAACAATGTACATCTTCCTATGATTTCTTCATGGGTTCTGAAGTTTACTCAAGATCAATGCAGATAAAACTTTTCAAAACTAGGATATGCCAATCCTCACAATCAGACAAGCCAAAACTAGGATATGCTAATCCTCACAATCAGACAAGCAAATTCATCAAACTGTTTTGGACAACATAAATTTTAATGACTTGACTTGAACTTCTACTTCAACTACACTTGGACCCTGTCTCTAAGGGTGCGTTCGATTGACTCTATTCCGGAATAGGAATATGTGGAATAAAAACTTTGATCGACTCAATGAACTAC
>JANSTR010097991.1:1386-12261 GCA_025434805.1 Antipathozoanthus remengesaui | reverse complement strand
GGGATGTAAATATCCACTGCACTCCAGGGGGACAGGGTCAGTAAGTGCATGTGGTGGGATGTAAATATCCACTGCACTCCAGGGGGACAGGGTCAGTAAGTGCATGTGGTGGGATGTAAATATCCACTGCACTCCAGGGGGACAGGGTCAGTAAGTGCATGTGGTGGGATGTAAATATCCACTGCACTCCAGGGGGACAGGGTCAGTAAGTGCATGTGGTGGGATGTAAATATCCACTGCACAAGCAAAGTTGGAAGCGGGAATTAGAAAATCAACAAGTAAATGACTTCGTACTGTTTTCGAAAGTTATTCTCCTCAAGGCCTCAATCTCGGGTATGTTCTCAGCATGTTCCTAAAAAGAAATTCTATTTACATTTTGGTTGCAATCTGTTGACTGGTAAAAATGAGTGTTTTAAAGTTATGAATTGACTAGAAGTTCTTGCAAAGATATTTGACCCCCGCCTCCTCACTATTCAGCAGTTTAATACTGTCGCCTGGAATAACTCACCCCAAAGCAAATGCCTCATATTAAATAGTATTTATGTAATTAGCAGTAGAAAAGCCTGTTTCCCGGTTTTTCTTTACGGCCAAATTTCAAAATAGCAGCCACATGAACTATTTTTTTTAATCCCATATAGAAAATGTATGTCAAATGCGTATTTTTGTAGACCTGCACCGCAAGCTGATCGGCTGCGCTGCTGGTTCATATTCGGCGATACAATCATCAGTCAACTTGATCTCATTCTCAAGAAATATTCTTCAGGCTACCCTTTGGACATACACTGTTAGCTGTAGTAACTACGTTTGCTGGTTTTAAAAATGTTGGTGGTATATTTGATAGTAAGTACCCAACACTACCCCCTTCCGGATGCTGCATGGTTGTATTTGATAGTACCCCGCAACACTACCCCCTTCCGCATTGGTATGTTAGATAGTACCCATCACTACCCCCTTCCTCATTGGTATATTAGATAGGACCCAACACTACCCCCTTCCTCATTGGTATATTAGATAGTACCCAACACTACCCCCTTCTGGATGCTGCATTGGTATATTTGACAGTACCCAACACTACCCCTTTCCCGCACTGGAATATTAGATAGGACCCAACACTTAGCCAACACTACCCCCTTTCGGCATTGGAATGTTAGATAGTACCCCCTACCCCCATACTGAGGGGGGGCGGAGAGAGAGACACTACCGCCAAACGGGGAAAAAGAGTCTCACCAGCTGGACTAGGAAAGAGACAGCTAGACACGGTGTGGGAGAGATAGTACGGCTGGATAGGGGAAGACAATATGGCTGGACGGGAGGGAAGAGACATTACCGCTGGATGGGGGGAGGTGCGAAAGACACTATGGCTAGACAGGACGGGAGGGGCAGCACGGCTCGATCGGGGAAGACACTATGGCTGGACGGGAGCAAAGAGACACTACCGCTTGATGGGGGAGGTGCGAAATATACTATGGCAGGACGGGAGGGGAGACATACGATGGACGGGGGGTGGGAAAGACTGGCTGGACAGGAGGGGAGAGACATTACGGCCGGTGGGGTGGGAAACACACTATGGCTGGACAGGAGGGGAGAGACACGGGCATACGGGGAAAGAGTCGGCACGACTGGACGGGGAACGATACACGTGAGGTGGACGGGGAGGGTGGGAACAGACACTATGGCAAGACAGGGAATAGACAGTACAGTCAGACACACTAGATGGGACTGGGGTGAAGAGACATTACAACATTCCACACAAAATATTGTATCTCTTTACTCAAGTGTTTTTATCTAACTACATTATTTCTCGCAATGAAGCAAGAATTTAGAAAAAAATGGTTCAGAAGTCCTCGTTATATCGTAACAAACCATCTAAAATATTATTATACCCAACATGTTTAAAGCTGAACTTCACATTTGGTCTTCTCTCTTGTAGGTCCATCTACCTCATTTTTATTTTGCTTTGAAAACAACTCAAACTACTTTTACAGTCAAAGAAATACCAACTTGTTGTCATGCAGAGAGAAGAAAGGTTACTATGGGTCATAATTAACCAACTTGTTCTCATGTAGAGAGAAGAAAGGTTACTATGGGTCATAATTCGTTTTCTTTTAGTTTAGTCTCTATTCATTCTAAAATTATAGAAAAATGAGACGCCCTCTCGAAGATTACAACCCCGCTGTAGTAAACATATCATTTAAAGAAAACAGGGATGAAACCTCGTTGTACATTCGAATTAAATTGAAACGTATGTGTGCGTACGCGCGCGCGCCTGTGTGTGTGTGTGTATGTGTGTGTGGTAACAGTCGTCCTGAACGTTGTGTAAAGGTAAAAACTCTTTTTTTATCTTTCATTTTGTATTAAAATATATTTTATTAAATAGAATGCAGTCATTCTAAACATATTTTCTTGTTTAAAAGAATCCCGATCGTTTCTTCCAATAAACAAAGTACTCAAGTTTGTATTTTAAACATGATTTACTTCAAATGGATAATTTGAGGTCTAACGATATGATTTGCAAATCAACGTCATAGTAAATGACAAAAGGTGCCATTTATAAATTAATGGCGAAGGTTAAGAATGTGTTATTTACAAGACCCTGTGGTATAACATGAAATGACACAACAACCCACGACCTGGAACACCTGAAAAGACCTGGGAGCGAAATAATATTTCTCTTCATTGCGAAAATGCCGCAAATCCTATTGTTTCGCTTCTATTGTCAGTTCAAGATCTGATGAATGGAGAATCCCCAGCTTTGTTTATTGGCAGGAAATGACACGCTCTATCTGTGAAGCAGAAATGTATTTTTCAGTAAATTCATAAGAAATCTCTTCAAAGGGTTATCAGAACTATAATCAGAAAACCACCTTGAACCGCATCACCTAACTATTGATATTCTACAAAAATAATTTTACACTCCGTGTTGATGGTGTACCACAATGTTACAACGTTGTTTCTCTAAATCTTCTCAATGTAGTTTGATGGGAACAGGCCTTCACGACCAGCATATCTTCCAGTCCACCAACCAGACGGATCTGAAATATAGTTATATTACGTTATACAAGCAAACAACAGTGATTTTGCCTATACTACCCTTTCACACATATCACAACTAAAGGTAGTGGTACTATAGCTAATCGTCAACCTTGTAGCATGCTGGTGCTTCAGAGGTTAAAGGTTAAAGGTTGTGGTACTATGGCTAATCGTCAACCTGGTAGCATGCTGGTGCTTCAGAGGTTAAAGGTTGTGGTACTATGGCTAATCGTCAACCTTGTAGCATACTGTTGCTTCATAGGTAAAGGCTGTGGTACTATGGCTAATCGTCAGCCTGGTAGCATGCTATTGCTTCATAGGTTAAGGTTAAAGGTTGCAGTACTATGGCTAATCGTCAGCCTGGTAGCATGCTATTGCTTCAGAGGTTAAAGGTTGTGGTACTATGGCTAATTGTCAACCTTGTAGCATGCTGTTGCTTCAGAGATGAGAGGTTAAATGTTGTGGTACTATAGCCAATCGTCAACCTTGTAGCATGCTGTTGCTTCAGAGGTTAAAGGTTCTGGTAGTATGATTAATTGTCAACCTTGGTAATTAATGCGGCATGCCAGTGCTTCATAGGTAAAAACATAAGGGTAGCGGTTGTGGTAGTATAGCGAATCATCAACCTTGCAGTATGATGGCGTTTCATGGGTAAAGGTAAAAGTAGTGTGCTTAATCACCCTACTTGCAGCATTTTGGCACTCAAATGCAAAGACACATCTCGTGAGGTTGAAGAACAAGTGCCTCTGGAAGCCACTCATATATCATACTTCAGTCACCATTTACGACTGTCCACTTACCTTCCTTCACAATTTCAATGATGACATCTGTTTGAAATGACAACTCATCCGTATCCTGTGCATCATATGCATACAGTGTCTTGCACTTTGGAAGGCTAGGTGTCGGTTTGGGTTTCAGGTGTGGCTTTCCGGGTGCGGGAGGTCGAGCAGCCTTGTTAGAAGTCTTCCTCTGGCTACTGAAAAAAATATACACCAGCTTCCCATTACTTACTAACAGAAACCGGTACTTCTTGTACTTTTAAATACAACATATACCTGGTTAACTATATTCAAAATAAATATATTATACTGTATATCTTAAATTAATGAAATTTTGATATTGTGAACTTGCATTTGCACAGTAACAAAATTTCGGATAACAACATGTTGTTAAATGAACCAGCACATCACGTATGCAATAGACCAGCAAAATATTTTAAAAATTTTAAACTTGCAATCTCATTTGCAAGTTTTCTTTTTAAAATTGTACTTGAAGCTATTACAAACATAAACGTGCAGGTACAACGGCACCGTCTATTTAAGAAATCTTTGAATAAAATCATATTGAAGGATAATGACAGACGTCTCTGCATTATCACATTTTATCCAAAACGTATTTCTTAAATAAGCCGATTACGTGCTAAAACGTGAAGCTTCACATAACACAACTAGATCAATCCCGGTTTCTGAGAAATGACCACCCACCCCTCCCTTAAACCTAAACTAAACCCAACCCAAGTCTTAGTTTTAATCATTACTTGGGGTAAGTGGGTGGGTCGTTTCCCCAGAAACCAGGATTAACCAACACAACGAATACTTACCTGACAACATTCAACTTCTGATAATGCAATGTGATCTCAAATAGAAGACGGATAGGTATCATGAGTTTCACTTTAAACTCTGGATTTGACCGATATTGAAATGTACCTAAAAATCTTTCTTGTAGACAACTCCGAGCTAAATTCACAAAAACGCAAATTAAATCGAATTAAACAATTCGAGACTGCTTTCTTTATATTTTGATTCTGGTACAATTTATTAGAATTTGGGATAAAGTTATTTAAAGTTAAAATATAAATTAATATTAAAGCAAACGAAAATGAATGTTATTTTAATATATTAAGGGGTGATTTAAATTTAATTTGATTTGAAGTATGATTGAACTTTAAATGAACTTTAAGAGCTTTAATTTGAATTTGAAAAATGAATTTGAATCGCATTTGGACTTGCATTTGGTATTAATTTGAATCGATTATGAATCACATCAAATCGAATTTGAAATGACCCCACCTAGTATTTAGATTCAACTTAAATGCGAATTCATTCTACTTTCAAATTCCAGGTCTTTCAATTAAGTTCAAATTCATTATTTGTTTCAATTCACCTCAAGTTAATTCAAATCCAGTCACTTTGTTCAAATTCTGCACAATTAAGCTTTAAGTTATGTTTCTTCACAAAATGAAGTGATTAATAAATTCTACTTTAAAATTAGGATTGTTATGTTACACAGACCTTACCTTTGAGCATTCTAAATTGAGGACTTTTACATTTGAAGTTAACAATTTTAAGTTTAACATGCATTGTGTTGCATTCCTGGTTTTTAACTGTTCTTCATTCGGATTTTGTTGAAGTTGCGTAGTTTGTTGTGAAAATAGTAACTTTGCGCAATTTGACCTGCCTCTCATCAAATGTTGTTTCACAGTTTGTAAACAACGTTGCAATCTGTTAAAGGAGAGCAATTGCATTTAATCTGCAACCTACAACATGTTTTTCATTTTGTTCAAAATGTTGCTGGGCATATGGAAATTAGGCGCTTAACACTGCAACACAGCCTTGCTCTTCACCTAACACTAGGTAATTTTGGTCAACAGGCATGACAAACAGCCATGTTTGTTTACATTTTTGTCATATGCCGGTACATTTGACCGCAGTGCTATGTGTGTAGCCATCTTTTTTTATTATGCTGAATTCTGGGGTTGTATTTTCCATGGTTTGCTGTTGCGCTTACCTATTGCATTCAAAATCGTCCCACTGATTATTGTTATTGTCATCATCAATAGTGTCATCATCATCATCATTATCATCTTCATCATCGTCATCTGCGTAATCTGAATAACTGAAAGCACTCTTGTGCTCACAGGGTGTTGACAAATTGCCATTCAGTTTAGCTGGTAACTTTGTCTCATTTGCACGATTCATTGTGCTGACATATTGTTCGTAAATACTGCCGTTAGTCCTGGAATTGTTCTGGCAAAGTTTCCCTCCATTTTCGTTTCTCTGAGAAATGTCACAGCTGTCATACGATGAACCTTTTGGCAAAGTCAAAAAAGCGCTTCGCCTTCCAGTTATAGCATGTTGCAAATCCTTGATAAAGTCAGCAACTGGCCCCTTCTCGTTTGATTCAGCAGGGAAATTAACATAGTCATGTTTATTGTCAAAAGAATTTCCATCATGCTGATTGTTCCAGCTGCCATTAGTCAAAACAGTTCCTGTACTTTTCCTTCTGTTTCCAACAGGCAACTCAGATCTCTCAGAAAAGTACTGATCTGGTATGTTTACATAATCACGATTATGATCTCCACTTTCATATGGTTCATCACACTGACCATAAATATTGGTCCAATCAATTTCCCGCTGATTTGTTAAGTGAGTGTCTGTTGGCACTGACGCGCTTTTTTTCTTAATTAACTTTATCATGGATTCATACTCAACAGCTGATTTACCATTAAGCTGAACGCTGCTATTATTTGGAAGACTAACAGATTTTGCTGGTGTTGTGCTGCCACCTTTAGGGGACTTCATTTCACAGTATATAGGTTCATTGTTACTATTCTCTCGAGTGTCTACAGAGTTCTCACAACTCCTTTCTTTACTCTTCGAGTTTCCCTTGTAAATCCACTTTGACATTCCAGTTTTACGGTTGTCCTTGCTTCCTTTCCCCAAATCCTTGGGTGATGATTCCTTTTCCCTTACGTAGATCAATTGTTTAGGAACAGTTCCAAGACCGTTAATCATTGTCATGTAATCACCATTATTTGTGATGGTAACATTTCCATCACAGGGAGTTGATTTGGATCTGGGTCTCCTTTGCATTGGTAATTCTTTGTTATCTTGTTTCCGTTGTTGATTCTGTATTTCCTTTCTCTGTCCTGAGCCATCTACTGGCACACTACATGGTGCAGGACTTGATGGTTGTCCTGTAGATTTTCCTACACAACCATCCACTTTACAGTCTTGCATCTGCTTGGATTTAGACTGAAATTCTTTGCTACGCATTTCTACAAAGTGTTTTCTCTTAAATTCCATTTTTTGGCTTCGGCGACGCTGAGTCCAATATTGCTGCTGTTCCATGGCAGTGTATTCAGGAAGATGATCAAGTTCACCAAAATTAGCATCTTTTGCAAGCATGGCTCCCGTACTTTTCCTCCGTTGTGCAAGCACAACCCTCTGTTCTTCGTCGAGAGTTTGTTTCTCGAGACTTTGCTGCTGTGTTTTATCACTGCCCACTCTGCGAGGTGAATTCTGCAGTATCTGGGCCCTTCGCATTTCCTGTTTTAACTCTTCGATTTTACTACTGACAACAATAGATGATTGATCAAACTTTCCATTTGGGCTGTTCTCTCTGCTATTCGAAGTTCTGCTAAATTTACTCTCCCTCTGTGCATGCCGCTGTGTCCAGTACTCCAACTGCTGCTCTGTGTACCCATAATATTTAGCTTTTCTAACATAGTCAGGCAGTTCTCCTCCATATGTACATTCAGCAGCATTTCCGCTGCAGTTCACATAGACTGGAGAGTTGCGCGTCTTAGCGTTTACACAGTTGTTTGATATGGGCTGTTCTTCACGGTTCACGGTATATTTGTGAGCAGAATCAATGCTTTTCTGTCCAGAGGCGTCACAGCCACTGCGCTTTATAGGACTGAAACCTTCCACCACATCATGTCTCTTTGGAACTGGGGGTTGATGTACATCAACAGTCACACAGATGGTGCTTTTGGGTCGAGGACGGGGTTTCTGACCATCGCTGTAACTGCGCCGAGCAACAGCTGTGTGAGGTCGCTCCTGCGGAAACCTACCCTCCTCGAGTTTCAGTGCTTGTTCTAGTTCTTTCTCAGTGACTGCCAGGGTTTTTGACCCTTCACCAGCCTGAGATGGGACCTGGAAAAGGCTGGCACCTTTTCTGAACTGGATGGTGTGGTTCATGTACTTGATGGTAACAACACTGTCATCAACTGTCTTATCTCCTGGCCACGACTTGGACGTCTGAACGCCAGGTTTTCGATCAAGGGGTGGTGGGTACATGTGGTTAAATCTGTTTATGATTTGAAAGCCATGTTATATTATTATTTAGTCTTTTATTTAGGAAATATTCTGCTTTTTAACTAAATTCTTAACTCTTATGAAACGATCAATTTCAGTTGTTCTGCTCATATATACAAAGTATGTGGTTGACAGAAGAAACTGAAGAGCAAGTGGAATCAAGAATTGTGGATAAAGAACAGTCGCAGCTGGTGGTGCAAAGTGAGGTGCAAACTGATGATGGCAGAACGACTTTTCACGAAAAGAGCCCCGAAAGAAAGTTATGATGACAAAACGCTTATCTAGTACATAGAGCCCTGGAAAAAAACTGATGACAACAATACAACTAGCCAACAATTGAGCAAGGGAAGAATGTGATTTTTGAGATACAGGAAAACAGTAATTTTTCTTGCTAGCAATTATCCCAGTGTGTTTATTTATAAAAATAGTTTAGCAATATCTTCCACATAAAATTAATTAACAAATGTTTAGTTATTTAACGTGATCATATGCAATATAATTATAAATTAATATACAATGAACAGGGTTCCTGCAGCTAACAACTCACAAAATTTAGGATCTTTTTAAGACTTTTTAAGCACCGATTTTAAAAAATCTAAGACCTAATTTTTATTATTATGTTTTATTAAAAAGTTAAGTACAAGTCAACTTATGCAACTTATATCAAGAAAAAATGGTCTTAGCAAAGAACAAGGAAAGTTAGTGGTGATTGTCGCATCTAACAATTACTGCTTGCATGAAAACTCCTTTAAACAGAAAGTTCCAGTATAAAAGGGACAGCTCCTCCCTCTTTACTCATCTTTGAAATTCAAAATACACTGAACAGTAAATGAAACAGACGCGTGCTGCAGACCTCTAAATCGTGAAGACAGAAACCAAATAAACACGAGAGAAAAGTGAACAGAAGGAAGCTACAAATTTCTTTTATTACAACTATTGTTATTTTGTTGGTCTTAGAAATGCGCTTGCTTTCACATTTGTCTTCCACCTGATTAACATGAATATTTGCACGTTATTACATCACATGCTACACAGCTAGCTGTGACAGACTTGTTCACTCGACAGTGACTGATTGCCTGATGAACCAAACAATGGCCTGACCTGTCCCTTTTATATGTGTACTGGAACTTCCTGTTTAATGCAATCTTCAAACCTTGATCATGAAAAATGACAAATTTGTTTGACTAATACCTGAGACCTTTTAAAGCCTCAAGGGCAAACTTTGGAAAATTTAAAACATTTTCAAGGAATCAAAAATGCCAAATCAAAAATACGACTTTTTAAGACTCCACAGGAACCTGATGAAGAACAAAACGATTAAAAAGAAGAACCATTGAATGTTAGCGAACACATGATACAAGAGAACACTTATTCAAGGGCACACATGTTTTGGTAAATATTCAGCAAGAAGTCTTGCAAAATAGCATCCTACACTTTGTCTATATGTAATACAACTACCGTCTGTTTACTAGTGCAAACACATTCTAAATTAAGATACTGTACATGTACGATGGAGTAATAAAGTTATTACAACAGAAAGGTATGTCTCAGTCCTGGACAAGGCTTCTCATGGTTCTGTGGTATGACTGTTTCAGTCTTGCTTCAAACCAGTCATAGATACATAAATATGAACTAGTGCAAATGAGCAAGTGTGTGGATAGAGATTCACTTAGTGCAAAATATGGCCAAAGGGATACAGTTTGTTGACCATGTACATTTTGACTGATAGTAAAGTATACGGGATAAAAATACTACTTGATATCTAACAATTTTCTAAATAAAAACAAAGATAGTACATTATCATAGACATCACCCCCCCCCCCCCAATAGAGAAAGATGTATAGATAATAATTTACTATTGAAAGCAAACAACCTTTTAGACATTCGAGCATTTCCTCCTTATACTTGCACTGTCAGTGTCGTTTTAGAACAAATTTCACAACCATGCCATGAATTGACAATCCTTTGCTCAGGCGAACTGGTCACTCACACACACTCTAAATTTGTTTTGTCATCAACAAAAATGTTTTATGTTCTGACATTGCTGTTAGTATCTATGTTTTAAAAAGAAGGGTACAAACGAATCGTGCAACACATGGCTAAATTTGAAATAAGACTTGATTGATGGCACCCCATAAAAATGTATGTGCAAGTATAATGTTGGCACTGTCCACTATGCTAAATACTGCAATAAAATCTATAAATAAATCCACTCTAAACAGAAGCCCCAAAAAGGTGGTTTGCAAAAATACATACTATAAGCACAAGAGATCAAATTTGGAATTCTACCTATGCGATGCTTCATTAGGCTACTAGGAAGCCATCCCTAGTCTTAGGGTGCATTTGTTTGGGACTATTCCAGAATTGGAATACATTTAGAATATTCCAGAATATTTGGACTCCCATTTTCCATGTAATCTGTTATTGAAATAGGTCCCAAACAAACAACTCTTCCAAGTAATTAATGTGTTCCTATTGCAGAATAGTCCCAAATGAAGGCACCCTTAGATTGCAGCCTTAAGATAGCATGTGGCATCCACAATTATCCCTAGCCTTACGATAGCATGTGGCATCCACAGTCATCCCTAGCCTTAAGATAGCATGTGGCATCCACAGTCATCCCTAGCCTTATGATAGCATGTGGCATCCACAGTCATCCCTAGCCTTAAGATAGCATGTGGCATCCACAGTCATCCCTAGCCTTAAGATAGCATGTGGCATCCACAGTCATCCCTAGCCTTAAGAT
>JANSTR010097880.1:0-12261 GCA_025434805.1 Antipathozoanthus remengesaui | reverse complement strand
CCCCCCCCCCCCCCCCCCCCCCCCCCCCCCCCCCCCCCCCCCCCCCCCCCCCCCACCGGAGCGAGGGTTGGAATTAACAACAATTTTTTTGATTTGTCGACGTCCCCTTAGAAGTCAGACACGCTAACCGCTGACCACTGTGCTGCCGATCAATTCTTATGTTAATCTAAATGAGTAGTACGTTACCTGTAGCCATACAAACAAGCCTACATACAGACGTGCAAATTGGTGCATTAACCTCCGTGGATTTCATGCATTCTAATAGTTGTTCGTATATATTTCATAGAATTCACTCCCGTTGCGATCCACTTGGATAATGGAGAAGATCGGTATATTCCCACTGCTGCACCATTTAATACTATAAGCCCAGTCGCCACTCTTACATCTGGTGGCGTTACAGAAAGTCACGCAATCCCTAGCCATACGAGTCGCTATCCGTCAACACCCGATCATACAAGTTTTAGTTACACAAGCTACATCGGTAAAATAACAAGACCTAACACAACTCCGAGCCAAAGAAGCCACTATCAGCCAACTTACAGGACAAAAAGTGAGTTAAGTTCTTCTCAGACAGCAACTAGAGTCGAGGAACAAAGCAATACAGTACCCAGTCAAGCCAGTAATTATCAGCCTCCATTCAGTCACACAAGAATAAGTCACGCTGGTTTTCTCCAAGAGGTAACACGTAGTCCCGTTATCAACATTAATATAATGAACGGTCAAGTGGCACCCAGAGAGGATCATGGGTATGTACCTTCTGTAAAAAGTCTTGTTATAAACCGTAGGATAAAACCTCAGATGAATCCCCGTGAACGCCGTCCTGCAGGCAAGCGCCCTTTTAACCGACTTCCAACCAATCAGCCAGCCCCTACTCGTCTTCCTGCAAGTCGCCACACTACAAAGTATCTTGCAATGAACCACCGACATACCACTTCCAATCCTGCAATTCGCCATCTTACAAGACGGATTCCCACAAGTCTAAGGCCAACAGTTGCACCACTTCGTCAAATTAACGACCGGCCAACAACGCGTCAACCAACTAGTTACCGGCATACAACGCGTCATTCAACTAGACACCACCCAACAACGCGTCGCCCTAGTAGTCGCCGTCCTACAACGCGTCGTCCTACTACTCACCGGCCTACAACGCGTCGTCATACTAGTCGCCGTCCTACAACGCGTCGTCCTTCTAGTCACCGGCCTACAACGCGTCGTCCTACTAGTCGCCGTCCTACAACGCGTCATCCTACTAGTCACCGGCCTACAATGCGTCTTCTTACTAGTCACCGGCCTACAACGCGTCGTCTTACTAGTCGCCGGCCAACAACACGTCGTCCTACTAGTCACCGGCCTACAACGCGTCGTACTACTATTCACCGGCCAACAACACGTCGTCCTACTAGTCGCCGGCCTACAACACGTCGTCCTACTAGTCGCCGGCCTACAACGCGTCGTCCTACTAGTCGCCGGCCAACAACGCGTCGTCCTACTAGTCGCAGACCAACAACGCGTCGTCCTACAAGTCGCCGGCCAACAACGCGTCGTCCTACTAGTCGCCGGCCAACAACGCGTCGTCCTACCAGTCGCCGGCCAACAACGCGTCGTCCTACTAGTCGCCGGCCTACAATGCGTCGTATTACTAGTCGCCGACCTACAACGCGTCCTCCTACTAGTCGCATACTTCAAACAAGCAATCCTCCAATTAAACGGCGTCCTACCACAAATATTCGTCTTACCACAATGTCTAGCCACGTGGCCACCGCCAAAACGCTGCCTACTACAGTAACCACGCCTACACCACCGCGCTCGACAACACGGAAGTCTCCAACACGTCGTCTCACAACCATGCGAAGTTCAACAGTGGAAACGACGAATCGTCCTCAAACAACAAGTGGTCAGACAACACCTGACGAAGATGTGAACATCAACCTTCACATCAAGGTTCCTGAAGACGAAGCTGTTAAGCGGCCGATTGTCGTGCTACCTGTAAATGGAAGGTTTCGAAATCCTCGCTCGAGGCCCATAATTGTTGTCCCAGTACATGGATGATTACAGTATCCAGTCTCTCAAGTACCGGCCATGTTGCCGATCGATTCTCGGATGAGATGCAATCAAACGTATGCGTGAATCCAAACCAGTTACAGAATTTTGGGAAAGTGTCAACTAGTAAACTCATTTTTACAATTAACGGCTAATAATACTAGGTTCCCGTAGCATGCTCTCTGGTCTCTGGAATGGCTGGAAGTGCATCCAATTTATTAATCACTAACAAATACTGTGAAGTAAATTTCCACAAAACCCTCCTTTTAGAAACATTTTCTTTTTTCTTTCAAAAATTACAATATTTGAAAAAATATTGGGGTAGCAAGAGCCTTCCAGTTTGATTTGTTTTTCTTGTCTAAAGGCAAAGAGCTTTAAAATACAAACGATAATAGATTATAATGTTCTGAACAATAAATATTAAGAACTAAAGTTTAAAACGTCGTATCTGTATTTCTGCAACGTTTTGTAAAAGATTTCATTTATTTCAGTTACAGTGTCTCTTTGTAATAAGAGTTCTTTCAATCATTGTCAGGTTTTCCACAAAAGCTTTTCATTCTGGGTACCAGTCGGTTTGTAACTAAGCTACGAAAGTGGAAAAGAAAACGCAATGTTGTATTTATTTTATATTATTTATTTGCAATAAAACGCCGCGGACTGAATGTCTGCTGAAGATCTTGTATATGTTTTCTATATTTCTGTTGCATTGTTTGGCAAAAATTGCAAAACCAGGTACAGATATGGATAAGAATGTCACCGCGTTTCAATAACATGTAAGTTGCAAAATACTCGAATTGCAGATTTAATTAGAATTGTTCCTTGTATGATATTCGCTATATAAATTTAAACTCTTCAAGCAGTCAGCGTTGTCCAACACAGTCATGACATGTAAAAGAGAGTTTTTGGTGTGTCTGTTAATTCTCAAAATTGGGAAAAGTTCAGTCGAGATATTGCATTGCCGACGAATGCATAAATTCGTGTAGTGATTATTATCAGTCGGACAACAAACTTATACAACGGTCAGTAGTTATTACATGATGAGAATAACAGTTGAGAAAATCCAAATCCGACAATAACACGAGCTATTAAAATAAATCTACTGGTGTTTTCTTTCTTTTCTATAGTGTAGGATTTTTACGCTATAGTGTAAGTTATTACATTTAAAAGAAGTATAATATGATATGCGATGGCAGGACGTGATAATTGGTAGATATTAAAACGGTACAATATTATATATTAAGGATGCTTATTATAGGTGATGGTGATACTACATGCTCGTATATAGTACTGCTACTACTACTATTACTACTTCTGCTACTGCTACTACTACTACTATTACTACTACTACTACTATTACTGCTACTACTACTACTACTACTGCTACTACTACTACTACTACTACTACTACTATTACTACTACTACTACTACTATTACTACTTCTACTACTGCTACTACTACTATTACTACTACTACTACTACTACTACTACTACTACTACTACTATTACTACTACTACTACTATTACTACTACTACTACTACTACTACTATTGCTACTACTACTACTTTGTTCTTGTTTAGGGTTACTGTTATTTGGATGATTGTGAACAAATTTGTAACGGATAAAAGAAAATATGTAAAAGAAATTATTTGACAATTATTTTCTCTCCAATCACAATTTCATGTTTTCTTTACAATTTCCATAATCTCAATGTTTTCACTTACGTAAAGATCCAGGTGGAGTGATGATTTCGGGACTTGTTGTAGTTACAGCTTCTGTCTTGTTTGCTGTAATAGATGATATATTCTTTCATGTTTTGTGTGCTTTAAGAAGAAAATTATTTGGTTTCAGTATTCTCTGCCACTTTTTTATCTAAATATTTTTTGATTTAATTTTACAGTCTCCAACTATCTCCAAGTCTTTCCTATTATTTTTGTTTTTCAACATATATATTTTTTGTATTTACTGGTTTATGAATTATGTATTAATTGTTCTTGTAGAGTTACATTGTACTTTATCAAGGAATCACCTATTAGTTATTGATCGAACAATGAATCATACATGCAAACTCCAGATGCAAAACTCGTACAACATTAGGAGATAGAACTATGTGTGCAGCGGCACCAAAATTGTGGAATAGACTACCAGGCTCGATCAGGCACATGCAATCTATAACCAATTTTATGAAAGCTACAAGACGTTTTTATTTAAAAAAGATTTTGTATAATTTTATAGTAGATAGACAGACAGACAACTAGATAGAAAACAGACAGATAGATAGACAGACAGACAACTAGATAAACAGACAGACAGATAGATAAACAGACAGACAGACAGCTAGATAGACAGACATAGATAGATAGATAGACAGACAGACAGATAGATAAACAGATAGACAAATAGATAGACGGAAGACAACTAGACAAACAGACAGACGGACAGATAGATAGACAGACAGACAGCTAGAAAGACAGACAGGCAGACAGATAGATAGACAATAGATAATAAATAGATAGTTTTTTTAATCATACTATTGTTGTAAATTGGTACCGTATCTAACTTTTTAGTCCTAAATTTATTCTACTTATATATATTTAAATATTTGTTATGCGCAGATGGAAATTTTTATTGAATCAGCACGATATAAATACAATTGAATGTTAAATGTTATTGGCGTGGAATACGTCGTTTTGTTAAGAGCGGGAAAAAACGCTCAGTCATAACTCACTTACCCCTCGGAGGAGATAGATGATGAGCGGTCATTCAGTTAAAATTCAATTAATGATGACTTTGATTATAAAATTACTTACATGAACAAATCTGGCAGCAATCTCCGGGATGTTTCCGGGTTGGATTCGCACATTTTATGGATGAACACTTTAAACGATGACACTTAACTGCCAATTTCTTGGAAAAGCAAAAAAACCAAGAAGACCATTTAGTTACTTATCGGATTTTCTGTATCCATAGGTAACACCGCATTGCGGAGGTGATTCAATGACTCATCGAGTTGACTCTAATAAAAGCCCAAATGGTGTTTTTTTTCTGGAGCATGCCAAGGATCAGGTAGTCTGCATAATAGGTGCTCCACTTTGCTTTTTGACTCGATCAAACGTGATTTGACTGCGCCAGTTGTAGTTGCGGGGGACCAGATGCGAATAGAAGGCACTCTTGTCTCCTTCTCGTCCCATTTCCCCTATTAATATTACTTAACAATTAGAATATAAGCTTGCTATTTCTATCAAACTGCCGATAGAAATTGAGAGGGAATATTCTAATTGTTTTAGTAGAAATTTCCTGACATGAAAGAAACCATTCTACGAAATCATAAAATTAAAACTTGTGTAAAAAAAGTCTGCTGAGTTTCAGTTTGTGTTGTTTTGCGTGCGTACAGGAGACTCGCGCTCACGAACAACTGAAACAAAGTTTGGTTATTATTCAAGTTAGACATTATTCACATCATATTTTAAAACGCTTCTAGGTTTTTTTGGAACAGATTTGGATAGGGGACTCGCAAACATGATTACAATGGGAAACCGACTCCATTTTAGATGTGAGAGAGAAATGTGTCACAGAGGCGGTCTATTGCGTGATAGACCATGAGTAAGATAGCCAATCAAATTGAAACATTTGCATTAAAAAGTAAAGTGGTATAAGTCAAAAGCCAAACCGAAGCACCTATGTAGGCTGAGGGTCAGGTTTCAAACCGGTACCAGTGTCACAGATTAGTAACATTTCAGCAGTTATAACAAAACGCAAGGGCAACGAATGAAATCGGTTTAAACAAACAAGTCTTATTCCTCTCACGATTTTGTCAAAAGTCTTTCACATGCTCAAAGTAAAAACGCCATGTGTTCGAACGAGTAAAACATTTCTCCTTTTATCACAAAGAAGGATAAACAAATTTGTTTGATATTCCATTTCACTAGCATACAAATGGCCAGAAAGCTCACCTTTCTCAGGATAAGTGAATGCAATTTCTGTTGTAATCATATACATGACTATTAAGACGCAGGTTTATCTGTGTATGTATCTAAATGAGCTGTCAATAAAGTTGTTAAAAGTACAAAAGAAGAGTTCGGCCAGTTGATTAGGGTCTGTTCAGAGCAACGTAAACGACGAAAAAACATAACGCCGTACTCCAGGCGTGCTCAATTGAAAGTGTCCAACTCGATTTTAAATAATCGTTTAAAATGAGCACAAATTTATTCATCATAATCATTTGAAACAAGGGTTTGCAATCTACTTTAACGCCCTTAAATAAATTCGACTGAATAGGTTTGATTGAACTACCACGTTTGCGCAGGTCTAACATATTGCTAACCAGTGGATAAATTCATTGACTGATGTCACATCTCTAAATGTACTACATCGTTGGTATTTTTTGCATGGTCACATATCTACAACTGACAAAAAAGCTTTACTGCCAGGGTCTTCTACAGTTGTATCATTTTCATAATATTTGAGTCATTAACATAACAATCCATCATACCAAAACGATGGCGGCTGTACATTTGACCATAATGCCTTGCGAGCCTAACTCAATGAATAACTGAACGTGGAAGACCATTGTTTGGGAAACGTGTTCATGCACTAACAACATTGAGTATGTCAGGTTTGAAGTTTTTAGATTCTTTCTGTACGCTTTTATGAACGTTTTCATGTTTTTCACGCGCTAGGAGTTACGGTAAACGTACCAGTCGTCATCTTTTTTGTTATGGTCAATTGCATAGACATACAGGATAATACATGGCCGCAAGGAGATGAAGAAAGAAATGAAATTTCTCTTCGAGTGTTGAAGAATATTTCATGGGTGAGCATAAACATGAGAAGAGGAATATCGTATCACCAAACGGTCATGTAATGTTCTGTTTATTCATTATAACTTTAGCACGACAAAAGTGGTCAATCATAAGTGATCCCCAACTTCTGGGGATCATTAATGTGCACATATCTTATAATGGCATTGTTGCATCACTGTTGCCAAGCAACCAGAATGCTTGGCTGCATATGGCGTCTGCATCATTGTCAAAATTTTAGTTCAACTTGGTGGAAGGTACTTCGTGTTTATAGCTCTGTATTATCAAAAACAGTTCTTTTCAGTGAGAGTACACATCTCTTGCATGGAAGCTAAAACACTTGCAGTTTATCCAGCAGAATTTGCCACTCTGAAACAAGCAAACTAACTTAACTGTGACAGATTTTAGCTCAAAAACAACTCAGACCTAAAGATTTTTGTTGACAAGAACAGGTAATACTATTTCAAAACTTTAGAGTTATTTGACTGGTTTTACATAAAGCTATGGGTGTATATATATACACGGATACAAATCAATCTATAAACTTCTTCCAGATCGATGAAGGCACATTTTGAATTTAAATATATTGGGAATATTCAATGCAGTGTTTTTGTTCATGCTGAAGTCGTCATGACATAAACACCAATGAAATACCAAACCATCTCACTTCAACATATTTTGGAGTTCAAAAGACGCGAATGAAGATAGAATGTTTCGCGAGAAAGCTCACCAGGTATTTCATTAGTGTTTATCAGATAAGTTTCTTTAAGAGATCAGTTGTGATGTTTTTTTCCTTTTCGTCATAAGTGGCTTCGGTATCGGAGATAGCTCGTCCTCCGCGGAAGGGTACTAGTTTCTCCATTTAGCAATTTTGAAAACTCAACTTTTTGAAAATAGCTGTATGTGCCTGTTATAGAACTGAGTAACCAAGCCTTAAGTACCTTGCAGGTGCACTCGTAGCATTTAGGTTGATCGGGGTGGAGCTGAGGATGCCACAACGCGCCTTCTTTGTAAAACCTTCCCATGCTATAACACCCTACACGCGGCAAGGGAGCGACGTTGCCTGTGAAGAGTAAAGCATTATACAAATATTAAGCTTTTTAGGGTTAGTTTCGATTAGCTCACTGGTTTTTACAGTGAGCAGTCTTAGAGAGAAAAATTAAGCATATATGTGACTCGGCACTCTAGAAATGAAATAAGATTGGAATCGTCTACGCAAACTTTCCAAGAAGCAATGATACAAATGGTAATTTACATAAACAATCAATACACAGTCATTAGGGAACGGGAACGTCAACGAGAACGGTACAAAACAATGGACTTAATTGCTGAATACAATGACCGCACGCTGGAATGCAACCACCTGGCCACTTTTCAACCGTCGTCTTGAAAAACAGAACGTGAAAACGTCAAGTTTGGGGTATTACAGAGAACGTGAACGCCGGAATATAAACTAGACCAAACTAGCATGACCTTCGTTCGACGTCAAGAATTAGGGCTTTTAATTTTTACTATTCGCATACCTTCACGAATACATAAAAAATTAAATGGATTTGACCAACAAAGACAAAGTAATTAGGAACTCAAAAATCTAACAGCCGATCTCGTTGACGTTCCCGTCGTCGTTGCTAAAGTTCCCTATTAACAAGTACAAGACTGTGATCTTATACAGCCAATGGGTTTTCCTAATTGTATTATTTCTTGGTGATCGACTGTCAAAAACACTTGTTAGTGCGTAGTCGTCCGGCACCGTTTTGCTCAATCCTTCTAATTTGTAGTTTCTGGATCAAAAAATTTGTTAATAGCTATAAAAAACAACCAGAAGCATTGATTGTTTAAGCGTCATTTATGATTCTGCGTTGCATGCACCAAAACTCTACAACGTTTCTTTCCAACACAAATAGCGCAACGACGTTAACGCAAGCACGCACACAAAAACTTTATTAAGAAACTGAATATTCTTTTGTGAACGTCGTATAGGTCAGAGTTCACATCTGTATAACATAGAAAGCATAATTTTCAACTTTAAAAAAAGATGATTTGCTTTGTGAGCTTTCAGTCAGCACTCTTACCCTGTTCACACAGTACCGACTGAATCAGTCTAACCTAAGCCTAAGGCACGCATTCAACGACAGGCGGCTTCGTTCACACAGTACCGACTGAATCAGTCTAACCTAAGCCTAAGGCACGCACTCAACGACAGGCAGCTTCGTGAAGGCGGGAAATGTGATGCCAAGGCAGTTTTTTCACCAGTGAAAATATAAAAATACAGTCAAACCCCGATAACTCGAATTGCCAAGGGAAGCTGAAATTAGTTATGGGGATTTGGGCAGGGAAATCAGTTTTACTTCGAGTTTACGGGGAATTCGATTACCGAGGGTTCGAGTTAACGCGGTTCAACTGTATGTTACTCGGGACCCTGAAGTAGTGTCATACAGCTTCTATGAGGTTCATTTGCTATTATAATATAGATTTGATATAACACTCGCTCTAATTGGTCCAAAAGCGTGTTCTCTTTAACAAATAGAACAGCTTTTCCCGTGCTCCGTACAGTAATAAAGCACGCAGGAAGTGATGAGAGCACGAGAGAAGGGAAGGGAGAACACGAGCCGCAGTACAGAGCACGGGAAAAGCTGTTCTATTTGTTAAGTAAAACACTGTTGCCCTAATAATAATGCTACGTATTTGTAAGTTTCGTATTTTAGAACTAACCACTATCTGTTTCTATGAATACCTGGAGAGCATGTCTTGCAACATGTTCCGTTTTGTCTTTTGGGTTTTGTACATGAAAGTCTTGGACAATTCTTGATAGCGCACGAAATAAAGCCATCCTGTAGAAACAGTTCAGTTGTTGTTTAGTCCAAGCAATCATTAGAAATTAAAACAAATCTCAAGAATAAAATGTTTACAATATACACACAGCTATAACATTAGAGAGTTAGTGAAGCACCATCAAGCTGCATCATTTCTACAAAGCTGCTGACAATATTATGTTGTGACGGTAGCATAAGAAATACTTAAACAACAAAGGCAGAGACAGTAGTGTGACAGCATTAATACGACGTTTAACAAAATCAATAACTTTCTTTATAGTTTAATGGACCTAGAGCTCAATGAACGAGCTCTCTTGTAGTTGACTCAGAACAACAACTAAAACCTGGACCTCATACGATCGTCCCAGTCGCCCTTCAGGCAGTTAGTAATGCATCTGAACGTGTGACCTTCTAGGGTGTTAGCAGTGCACCAGAACATGTGATTCTGCAGGGTCTTAGTAGTGCAGCTGAACGTGTGGTCCTGTAGAGTGTTAGCAGTGCACCTCAACGTGTTTCTTTGTAGGGTGTTAGTAGTGCATCTGAACGTGTGACCTTGTAGGGTGTTAGTAGTTCACCTTAACGTGTGGCCTTGTAGGGTGTTAGTAGTGCATCTGAACCTGTGACCCGGTAGGATCTTAGTAGTGCACCTTAACGTGTGGCCTTGTAGGGTGTTAGTAA
The DNA here is from genome assembly GCA_025434805.1 of Antipathozoanthus remengesaui. Classification (NCBI taxonomy): domain Eukaryota; kingdom Metazoa; phylum Cnidaria; class Anthozoa; order Zoantharia; family Parazoanthidae; genus Antipathozoanthus; species Antipathozoanthus remengesaui. The sequence continues at coordinate 1,932 of JANSTR010097880.1, read as the reverse complement.
TGCATCTGAACGTGTGGCCTTGTAGGGTGTTAGTAATGCATCTGAACGTGTGGCCTGTTAGTAATGCATCTGAACGTGTGGCCTTGTAGGGTGTTAGTAATGCATCTGAACGTGTGGCCTTGTAGGGTGTTAGTAGTGCACCTTAACATGTGGCCTTGTAGGGTGTTAGTAATGCATCTGAACGTGTGGCCTTGTAGGGTGTTAGTAGTGCACCTTAACGTGTGGCCTTGTAGGGTGTTAGCAATGCACCTGAACTTGTGACCCTGTAGGGTGTTAGTAATGCACTTAAACGTGTGGTCCTGTAGGGTGTTAGTAGTGCACCTGAACGTGTGACTCTGTAGGGTGTTAGCAGTGCACCTGAACGTGTGACCTTGTAGGGTGTTAGTAATGCATCTGAACGTGTGGCCTTGTAGGGTGTTAGTAGTGCACCTCAGCGTGTAGCCTTGTAGGGTTTTAGTAGTGTATCTGAACCTGTGACCTTGTAGGGTGTTAGTAGTTCATCTGTGGGGTGTTAGCAATGCACCTCAACGTGTGACCTTGTACAGTGTTAGTAGTGCACCTGAACGTGTGACCTTGTATGGTATTAGTAGTACACCTACCAAGCAGCTACATTCTGTGCACTGGTTGGCCTTGAGGATGGAAGGATCTTTAGGCGGCACGGTCCACACGCTTTGATGAAGGTGATTTCCACCTTGTTGGTCGGTACATTGCTGATACTTGTAACTCCCCACTGAAAAAGCTTCTGTGGATAAGCACCATTTTGATATGATGTGAAGTGACGTGGACATGACATGACATGACATGACATGACGTGACAATGACGCGATGTTATTTATGCGTTGTAGCGCGATCAGTGTTTGTCATAATTACGTCAGGATGACCTAATACTGATCTGTTAAAACTCGCTTCCCTTCCCCATAGTTGTCTCTCCTCCCAAAACAAGTCCAAGACCCTTATATAAGCGGTGTTTTTAACTTGTCGAAGAAACAGTTGAAAAGAGTGAAACCGCCCAGGCTAAGACCAAGAGAGGGTTGTATCAGCCACCCGAGACCACATGAATGGGGCATGAATAAAGTTAATGCGAGCTAGATTCGTTATGCTGAGGTGTGATGTGATGTGATGTGGTGTGGCGTGATGTGATGTGATGTGGTGTGATGTGATGTGGTGTGATGTGATGTGGTGTGGTGTGATGTGGTGAGATGTGATGTGATGTGATGTGATGTGGTGTGATGTGGTGTGGTGTGGTGTGGTGTGGTGTGATGTGATGTGATGTGATGTGGTGTGGTGTGGTGTGGTGTGATGTGATGTGATGTGATGTGGTGTGGTGTGGTGTAATATGATGTGATGTGATGTGGTGTGATGTGATGTGGTGTGGTGTGGTGTGGTTTGGTGTGGTGTGGTGTGGTGTGATGTGATGTGATGTGGTGTAGTGTGGTGTGGTGTGATGTGGTGTAAATGTGGGGTGATGTGATGTGATGTGGTGTGGTGTGATGTGGTGTAATGTGATGTGAAGTGGTGGGTTGCGAACAACAAACATAATGTATTCAGTTTTACCTGTGAAGACGCACGTATTGCAGCATCTTCCATATGATTCCGAACATGTCCTGCCCTTACAAACTTGTATACATCTGATAGTTGAAACACCTCTTAAAGGAACATACTAACAAATAAAAGCACGTAGATTAAGTCAAACTATGAAAAACCTTCACTTACACATACTTCAAAGTTTTGTTTACACTTGTAAGACAACCACAAACAGAAGAAAGAAATAGACAAATGGATCTCGAGTGTGTGACGAGACGGAAAAGCTCACACTAGCGTTCACTACTTTCTCTTTTTGTTATTTAAAATTATTATCCTGCTTAAAAGAATGCAGTGTAAACAGTATTTTAGTTAGCGCTATTCAGCCTGGGCTTTTTGAGTGTGCCTAGG
>JANSTR010097769.1:0-12262 GCA_025434805.1 Antipathozoanthus remengesaui | reverse complement strand
AAAATGAGGGACTACTGACAAATTAGATTCGGGAAATTTATACAAGGTTGAATGTATATAAAAAGGGCAAAATTACAATTATCTCTGCGTGCGCCGAGGAGGCCTAACGATCAAGGAAAGTCACGATTAATAATGGCCCGACATCACCACATATTTTCCAATCTGTTTCATCAGTAGTAGTTTTTCATGATTTGTTGCAGTTTATGAAGTGTTGTCACTGGTTTACTCGTTCTATTTTGTAATCAGTCTTCTTGTTTGGGGCCGCGTCGGGATGTCTCAGATTGAGTCCTAGGTGTGAACAAAGGCCTCCCATTCAGTATGAATAAAGGCTTGGAACAATAGAGGCTATATAACGCTAATGAAAATCCTTTGAAAGATTGAACACGAAAACAACAGCAAGAATATAGCTAGGGAAGCAAGAGAGGCAGAAAGAGCTAGCTATCCTTGACGAGGTAACACTGAATATGTAAATACAGACGACGCAATATAATTACGATAATAACTTGAACAATGACACGATGTAGTTCTCTGTCCGGTGAACACTCTTAATTGATTACACAGATTCAAGATAATACTGTTTTACAAAGAAGTGTTTTCTTAACCCTGATTTTCCTTTCGCCTCTTTCAAGCACGAATTTTCAAATTGCTAGCCGTTTGCGAGGTTGCCAACGCTCACTTGCTCCTTTGTGACGCGAGGATCGTTAGTTCTGCCATTTACAAGCTCTTCTGCACTGTGGGCGGAAAAAAGAACAGCAGTGGCCTTTTTACAATGAATTTATTTTCCATTCAGACCTTGTGGGAAAGTCTAATGCCACAAAAAGAGTATCCATACTGTAAATAAAAGTCGAATAAAACTCCAGGAAGCATACTTAGTTAAGCGATTCAATTTTACCGACACTGCAGGTGGATTCGGAGCTCCCACCACCTGAGTACTCGATTGCTATCCAGAAACCAAGTTGACGACTGTATGAATATATTATAAGGTTTTCGTCCCCCGGTGAAGCCAACACCGCAGGTTAGGGTTTTTGCTTTTAGTTTTAGCTCCCTCGTTTAGTTTATAGAGATAAACTACAGTACAACAACAAGATATCTGCGTAAAGATTTTAGTAACCTTTTTTTAATCTGCATGGCAAAATTGGATCATACAACAGCAAACGCAACACATTACCCCATAGAAACAAGATTCTTTTACAAATATGTTTGTCCTCAAACAAACCTGTTTAACTATATTTTCGTGTCGAAAATTTTGCTGATACAAAAAAAAATTATTCGGTCCGTTTTCACTTTATAGTTTGAGAGCCGCAGGCTATCCGGTTTACTCTCGACCGCTTTAGAGGAAGTTATAAAATTGAGCCGTGTAAACACAGACTTTTCGCGAAACTGTAATCAAAATGCTGGCGGAAGCTAGTAAATTTTCGGTTATTGCGACAGCTTGCCTTCATAAATTTTACACATTCTGGTTGTCCGGAAACGCTATTCACCTCAATAAGAGTTGAAGTGCCTTCGATATGTACAAACCAATATTTGTTCTGTTCTGAATGGCTGTGTGTTTCCGCTGACCTTTCGACAACTCCTCCCTCCAATTTACTGAACAATGCCTTTGACAAGCTTTAAATATTTATTATGCAATTTAGCAGCACTAATCCTGAAAGATCCATTTAGTAGGACTTGTACAATGGTTTTTGCTTCTTTGCGCGAGGAAAGAAAATGTGGAGGATAAAACAGTTGTCGGTCGTTTTAGAGTATACATTGAAAATATTTTCAGAAAGAACAGGAAACCTGCTATGAGGAGTGTGATAACAGCTTCCCACACGCCGAGTAATACAATCTAGAGACTGTGGATTATTTTTGTTGCAACGCGGGAGTTCTCTTATCGAATGATATTGTTATGCATATCTGTATTCTAATGAAATTAGACCTTTTGTTTGAATAAACGGCGAAGCAACGGCAGAATAGAATAACTACAGCTTAAACCACCAAATATTTGTTGTTGTTTGTAATATTACAATAAACAAAGTTGTAAGGCGCGAATCAATTCCGACCCTGTCCATTGACAGAAAAAAATTTAAAACTAGAATACCATACTATTAAGTCCGTGTACTAATTATAATATTTTCTTGACTTTTGCCGTCATGCGAGACATAGATTAGCCTGAATTTCGTCAGCAAATTTAGATAAAAGGTCCAGTTTTATTACAAACATCTGTGGTGTACAGCACCAAGATCGCAAATGATTTACCCGGCTGGTGCAGCTTGCCTTTTGGGGTTAGATAACAGCTTCAAAACGCCTTGTAACCCCTCCAAGAGCACCATATCATTATAACACTTATTGAAACAAGGAGGTTCTGTTAGTAGCTGTCCTAATGGATAAGGACGGAATGTGTCATAAAAGGCTGATCAGATGCTATCTAGTTTACGCTTGCTTGGCTTTCACGCCCACGTTCATATCTTATCAAAGAACGGCCATTCTTTTTACCTGCATGTGCCTACACCATATACTCTTTCTTTATAGTAACATCAGTCTATGTGTTTCCGTCACTGTTACATGTTACATGGCGAAGCTCAGATGACTAACTGTTGATCACAATGTTTAGCTTGACTGCGCGTTTGAACCTTTTAATAAAAAGAACAGCTTAAGAGCTACACACTGGCACTGCATTAACTCCCAGGTTACTTTATCTAAAGCTTTGTTACGTGATCTTGTCAAAAGTTAGTGCTCAGAGATTTCTACTTGACCACTACTATCAGTTAATTGTATGTTGTGGCTGTATCCCCGTCAGAGAACTCCAAATGGTTGTCAGCATACTTGTTTTAAAGAATTTCCTCGATTCGAACGTTCGCGCCGAACCTGTTGATTTAAAGACCTATCATGCAACTATTACAGAATATATTTTTCAGTAGTATTCTCAGTATATTTTATTTACGGTTGGGCTTTGCTATGGAAACATAATTGCTTGTGTCGCTTTAACATCAAAGTGTAGTTGAACGATTATACACTTTTCTCGGTTTTTATTATCAAATTAAAAGTGGAGGTTATTCTGAAACATATCTCAGACTTCAGTGCAAAGACATTTTTCAGTACTTGGGCTATTGTGAGTTCCTGGTCAACAAGTAAACGTATTCACTTCTACTGACAGAACTGAATCAGCATCATGCAATAGCTACAGTATTTTCAGAACTGATTTAAAATATTTTTAACCACGTATACTATAGAATATATTCAATATAAATCGGATTGCTGATTATATCCTGATTACATGATTGTTTTCTTGTAGCTTTACCGGTTTCCTAACCCAGTACTCAAAACGATTCATTTTCTTGTGACTCCATTGATGTGCACTCTTCAACGGCAATCAGATCGTTTGGGCCGGAGCTCTTTCTTAATTTTTGGCAATTTTAACGGTTGTGTTATTCTTAAATTGTTCCTATTTTAAAACATAATAAAATTTGGTGTTAGTAGTTTGTAAATGCTGAACACGATCTTGTTAATGAGGTGGATTTTCGCTCTCATGATCAGAAAAATATTCGAGTCTGTCTCGGATGTCATGTAAACGTGCAGTCCACAAAGTGATACGAAAGAACTCCAGACAGTTAACATAACAAACGGGATTTGCACAAATAAACTATTATCAGAATTTTTTAAATAAAACTGAATACCTTCAAAACTATTATAAAACGTTCACAAGAACTTCTCAAAGCTAACAAGAACGAAGCAGTAGACTGAACGCAGTAGAGTTACGCCCAATGAATATGGAGGCCGTGCAGTTTTGTTTTATTTTTGCATTCAAAGTTAGCACAAAGTTATTCTACAACGTAAGTTCTCTTTATTAATGAGGCGACTTTTTCTCTCACTGTCTGATCTTAACAAGTAGTTGGGCGCCTTTTGTTTAATAACTTTCCAGTTTACTAGGATTATTATTTTTATTTCAATAAAAAAGAAAAAGGCTGATTGTAGACAATGTTATAAGTACACAATAAACGCTAAATAGTTTTTCTCGTCTTTAAACAACTTTTAATATTATCAAAGCAAATTGCTATTTAGGTATAATGGTCAAAGACAGACTTGTAAATTTGGCACATATATCGTATACTTTAATATTCGTATAGCACTCTTCATAGGCGTATTAACATTACTTATGGTCCCATTCACAATGCCTTGTAATGTCGTAATGCTCCACATCGAGATTGGTTAACACGACTTAGTTCCCGTGTCATTTATGCCTGAATGAAGCAGGTTTTCATCCAATTTACTGAATTTTTAACAGATGTTCGTGTTATCTGAACGAGAAGGCTAAGGCCTCCCTAAAGCTGAATATATGTTTGACATAGAAACCTTACAAAAGAAATGTACTTTGCTATATTCAAGAATAGGTTGGCGAAATCCGCTGTTTTCTTAGTATCATAACAGCACAATTTTCTTGTATAACCAAGATATTATCTAGATTGGACAGTTGTGCCTGTACAGTGCCGTGATCTCGGTATTAATAAACGGAGAGGTATTATCTATCACAGCCATATGGGCCCATTTACTTGGGTTGTACTAGCGCATATATTTTCAAAAGCTTACGAAAAAAATGCCACTGAAAAAGATATACAAGTCTTTAAATTAAAATGCAACAGTCTTGACTTCTTAAGTTCTTTGAAACCTTTCGTCGCACGGGCTGCAAGTATTTCAAAGTACTATTAAGTTTACGACAAGCTGCATGGTGAGTTGTAAGTGCTGTGTTGTTTCTCATCTCCGATTTGGCACAACACGGTATTAAAACAATGTAATCTTGTATTTCGGTAGCGGAACTGTTTTATAAGACTGAAGAGAAAAAAGACAAAGAAAGTATTAGGGGAAAGGGAGAATTAATTAAGCACAACATGAAAAATCTGGTTATAGCTTGTGCGAAAAGCTGAAAAAAATTGTCGCTTCGTGTGTGTTAGTGTCCATGATCATGGTATAAAAAATACGTTCAGTTTACCACAACCTAATCAAATACGCGATGTCTTAAAGAAATTATATTAAACTAAAAAATAGTGGGACGAGAAAATTTACGTTTATTCTCTTTGATAGAGATTTCGCTGTCGTTTTAGGCAATCTGCTGGCGCCAACGAAGCCACTCGTATTGTTAAGATTATGAAAACTCATTTCGCTGTGGGAATTTTTAATGTGCTGCTGCTGCTCACGGGAGCAGCGTTAGAGACCAAGAACGGTTTGATAGTTTCTAATTCTTAGTGAATAACTACGGGAGGCCTTTCCTTCGCAAGATCTCCAAACTTGAGTGTAACGGCTTTCATAGTTAATCATCAAGCCCTCTGTAATGTTTTGACAAGCCATGAGAAACATGATTTTTTGAAAACAAAACTTTGTATTGTTAGTGTTCCAATATGATAATATCACCTCTGCTTTCATAAGACATCGATTGTCGTCGAAGTGTTCTACAAACTTTTTCCAATCTGTATCGTGGCCCAGTTGTTTAAATCACCCACTGTGACTTCTTTCGAAATCCTACAATACAACTCTCGTGAGAAACAAAACGAGCAGTTAAGTCGCAGCGAATTGAAAATTGGATTCTTTTTGAAAAAAACAACAACAATGATCAGCTTGAAAATTTAACAAAATGTTGGTTGCTAAGAACACATAAACTCGGCTCCAGGAAAGACAGATGCGATGAAGCGACACTGGAGTTGCACAATTGCACGTATATCTAACGAATATTGCCCCAAGATAGCAGAAGTTGCCGGTTCAGTTGGTATTTTATTTATTATAAAGGGTGGCTGTGATTGTGAAAGAAGCATTTGTTTATAAAACTAGAAAGATCGGTTCCTATCAGCCATTGACTTAAACAAGTGTTCATTTATTGTGGCCGCATTGTTCAAAGACACGAGTGATGTCCGGTAAAATCAACCTTCCTCGGAATGTTAAATTTACTTCATATATTCGGTTTGTTTTTGAAGAACAAGAAAACCTACAAGCTGTGGGCACACGCTTTGTCAGTCCAGTTAACCGTTTATAAGAGCGTCGTAAGTCTACAATGTTACAGAAGTTTCTTCCGGCGTTTACTCACCAATAAAGCCTAGATTCTATTATATACGAAAAGTTTAGTTTTCACTTAGCTGAAGTTGCTTTGTTGCGAGAAATTGTTATCTCCAAAAACACAAAAGCACAATATGTGGCAGGTTAACAAAAACAGAACTTGTCGTTCCTCTGAAATGTGTTTTAGTGTGAGAAAACCCTTGAGCTTCTGCATCTGTCACCGCGGATTCATGACACTACAAGATCTTCCCATACGAAAATACCAAAATGTTTTATTACAGCCAAAGCAAGGTTAAGTTGTTGTGGCGAAAATTAAGAAAAAAGTAGAAATGTTTTATTGATTTATGAGGGCCGTTCCGTTTTCCGTGTTCATTTTAATTAAATTTGGGAAAGTTGAAATTAACTAAATTAATCAGGTGAGCAGAACATCTCTGTCCTTGATTAATAGCTTCTTATTTCCAAGGCAGAGTTTCCGTTATTGTGCCATGGCTTTAAGCTGCAGCCTAATAGCGGATCTTGCTATTAACTGATGTTTGTTTACGCCGCTTTGAAACTCGTGCGACTACCGAGCCAGCGCAAACATTAAGGTGTCGGCAAACTCGTTAATAGCCCATTTCAACAATACTTCAGGCAACTTATCTCATAAAAAGGCAATGGCATCCTTGCAATTAAAAACCTATTAAATGGAAAAGACCAAAACTTCCAAAGAAAACGCCCGCGAAAAAGAGCTAAAAGGAGATTTTCACGGCAGGCTACCGGGAAGATTGGCAAAATTCAATTCACAACATCACGGATCGTCATTCTTGCCATTTAACTTCCCACGCCGGAAACTAGTACTTTTTAGTACTTTCTTAAAAACAATTACAATGAAAGGAAAATATGAAATTGAAACCAGAATAGGGTTTGGCGGACAGCGCCATAATCTCAGTCCTGAAAAATTCAAACTGAACAGGTTATGCCGTTCTTGATTTAAAAAAAACTATTCCAAACAGGAAACCGAATAACAGTGGTTAGTTTTCAACGAAAGAGTCAGAGAGTAATTCACTCCATTTAAATCACTTTTAATTGAAAACTTTTCCAGCTGAGTAGAAGTAATGACAAACAGTACTGAATTGATATATGAATATGATCAAATAATAACAATCGAAACTCACCAAAAGACTTTGTCGTACAGAAGTTCTTGAACTCAAAAAGAGAATAATATGCGATTTAAAAAAAGCGTGTCCTTGATGTTTAGCTCGTGTTTGAGGTGCTTAAACACAAGAAATGAACTGAGAAAGAAAATGGCTATTTGCAATGTAGGAAAGCGCTTATGTTGTGAAAAACTGAAGACCGGTAAAAAGCAAGAGAATAAAATTGGAGATACACGAGAGGAAAGTATTTCTTTCTACTGGATGTACATGATAGAGTGCAGTGTAAATACAGTCTCCACCCTTCATTGGCTATATACCACTGAAATCAAATTTAATTTCAACTTGTTTAACTTCTATACGCTTTATTAGTTTATATCTTACAACGTTTCTAGAACAACACACCGTATAACAAATTAAGACCCAAACACATTTTATAGTTCCGAATTCTTGAGACAAAGCACTGAATTGTATTGGAGAAAAAATGGGTTCAAATATGAAGAATCGTCCAAGCATTCGTTCGCAAGCTTCTTATGAAATTTCAATCCCCAAAGGTCGCGAGTTCACAGATGGAATAAAAATGTAGTCATTATGATTTTAGACCGAACGGGTTCTCATTTTATTGAAATAGTCCAGCGTTAGCCAAGTTGATATAATTATTGGTAAACTTTTGTGAATAACATAAATTATGTTAACAAACAAAGAGAAGACCTCTAATGTGCGACTGAGACAAATACAGCATTTTTTTCTGGCTTTCCATATGGCCACTTGGGAAAGACGAAGCTAAAACTACTAAAACTTGGTGTCAAACTACACAGTTAAAGAACGAAATACTGTAACACAATTATAATCAAAGAACAGTTGAATAGTAGTCAGCTTTTCATCGATTCTGATTTTAGGTTTTACAACCTGCTAACTAAACAAATTACGATTCGGTTCAAATGAAATATAACCGAAAGGCATGCATGGGACCACTATTTGCGTATATTTTGCGAGTTATAACTTGATTCTTGTTTAGGGTATTATAAACGTTGAGAGTTTCTAATCGTCAAAAACTGCGTGGAATAAATTTAAACGATAGAAGTTTAACACCAAAAGTGTTCTCGCGCATTCAAACGTGAAACTATTGTATTTTGTGATTTCAGTTTGATCCTGGGAGCATTCGCAACTTAAACTGAAATTCTCATTTACTTACTGTGACAAGTATCTCTTTTCACGGTGACTGAAGTCAGAATTTAAAGCATTTTTCTGCCGTTTTGTTACTGAAATGAAACTGTATACTTACCAAAAATAATGACAAGGGATAGGGAAAATCATTCCTCTTATTGCTGCAAAAATGGAAACCAGCATATTGGATGGCCTATAATGCCTGATTTACCACAGATCACTTACGAGTCTTCATAACGCTTTGCATCCACTGAGAGCAGGCGTTGCTCGGTCAGCCTGCTTGCACGGAATTGTCGAGCGAGAAATCGTCAAGTAGGAGTTTCGTAGTCTTTATATAGTAAAGCCAAAATAAACCGACACCCATTTCTCCCTAATTTTGCTTGTATTGGCAGTTTAAAGAAGCATTTAGTTGCAATTACTGAGCTATTATAATGATATATTTTTTGCAATAAAACAAACAGCCCAGGCGCTGTAGATGATCATTTCATTAAAAATAGAACGCTGAACACAAGTTGCAGACCATTGCTAAGTCTTAACTAATAGCCATAATCAGTTAAATGCTGCATTTTTTAAATAGACGGGACACTTTGCAAGATTTATTGCCACTGAAATGACTCGTTTCCAAAGAAAACTATATACACCGTTTCCTCGAAAACACATTTAAGTGGCTTGGAAATTACAGGAATTATCAATTTGCAAAACTTGAGATGACAATGTTTTCTGTAAACGCGCTCTTTTGAACATCGTAAACTATTGGCAAAACTATATTGTTGCCGTGTGGAAATCCCACCCAAGAACAGTGACCGGACTGTCTAGCCGAACTGATCAGTTCGAAACTGTCCTGTTGCAAACGATGCATGTCTTTAGAACTTTATATATATATATATGTATATATATGTCACTTCTCAAAACAGTAGAACTTAGAGATTGCAACTGTCCACATAATTGAGGCAAAGCTGAATGTGAACTCTGACAACGGTCTCACTTTCCTGAAAATGGCCGAATAGATCATTTTGGGACCAATTAACTGAGTCCCTGGATTCTTTCCTAACAGCGCTATTAATTTTTGCGGAGGTTATATCGATTTACAGGTGTATCAGTTTAGTTTCGGTTATAACTAAAGAACAAATTTAGTATTAAATTAAACTACTCTAAGTCACGGAACCTCTTAAAGCATTTCTTTTCCGAAAATAAACGTGCGTTTCTGCATGAGATTTCTTTAAAAAATTGTTTTAAATTCTTTTTCAAAACTTTGAAAATGATTTTACATCATCGTTTGTCATTACTCCATTAGATGCTTCTGAGATAAATTGAGTGGAGCTCAAAAAGTCGGTTGAACTGTAAAATATTTTATGAAAAGCTATTCCGGGAATGATTTTCTTGACAAATATATAATTGAAAGTGTCGAAAACGTTTGGACTTTCAGTTTTCACGACATTTGTATGACATACGATGACAGAACGCACCATTTCTATTCATATCTGTCTTGCCTACCAAGCCGCACCTTCGACAACATTCTGTAACAATAATTGTAGTAATTTCGGCATTTATTATTCAAGTGCTTTGAGTGTATCGACATACCATTCCCATTCACTGATCGTGAGGATGATAGCCGATTGTCACTCGAACGGGAGAGAGTAACCTTAACATAGTACAAATAAGTTGATGGCTTGGATCCATGTGAACACATGTGGCTCTGAAGTCCAAAACTTGAGGCACATATGCGGTTACATGCATATTGGGCGGCATAGTGTGCCTCCGGTTGTGAATGGATATTCCCTGCTCTTTTTAGGCGATTTTTAGCTCTCGCTGCTGCGATACACTGGCGGCGGTCGTTCTCTATCCAATCCAGATTGCAGATACGCCACCCTGGGTATCTTTACATGGAAAATCTGCCGGGCTGGATATGTAAATAAAGGTCTTCCTCTAGCTGGACAAGGTTAGCATCAAGAATAGGCGGCACCGGTGATTATATAACAGGTCTTTATCCCTGAAGCAGTTACCAGCGGGCGCAGTCGGGTCGACTGGTTAACGTGAACTGACTCGTAACAATAATACTTGCGTGCTCGAACGACGAGAAGAACAAGTTGGGACTCGTTAGCATCTATTAACAGTTTATTGAGCCTCTAGCAACTAGTATTGTATGCGCTCTAAGCATCATGGGAACACCAGTGATTAAACATGGCGGCCATCGAGCACGTTCTTGTTGTCCCTACGTAGTCTAAAACAACCAACACCACAAGTTATTAGGTCAACAATACAGAATGAATAAAAACTGATTCCCAGTTTTTTCTCTTTTAATCATTGCATGCCACTGCCTCAATTATATAAGCTGTACAGGAATACTTGCCCTGAAGTTAGTTCCTAACAGTCGTCAGCATACAGCGTACTGTATATAAAGAAATAGACAAACTTTTGCAGTGCAAGAATGGTCAACGCAAAATATAACAACAAACTTCATTCTTAAAACACTGTTACTGTTAAAACCACATAGAGAAATAAGAATAAATTAAGAACAATTCCAAGCTCAAATACCCAAAAATTAAGAACAAACAACGAGTCTCGGCCAAATTTACTGGTTATTATAGTAAAGTAAAGTGAAATGGTACATTTAAATAGCGCCTTTTCCATATGAATATGCTCAGAGGCTATTTACAATGATCAGTTTTATACAGACGCCTCTGGCAGCCGCTTCGAAGCTGACAAAAGCGGTTCATGCATGCTGTTACTCATTCACCGACCCCAGAAGGATGGAAAGCTGAGTGAACTTTAGCGGCAAAAAAGGTTGCAGAAATACTCAACCCTCAGCCATGCCGGGGATTGAACCCGAGACTTTTGGGTTCTGCGCCAGGCTCCTGCGCAGCTAGGTACTGTAACTCGGAGCTGGCTCAGGATCCAGGCCCCTACTAGCTTCGCTTGGCGCTCGCTCTCTAAATCTACCGCTCGATAAGATTGCCCACCGAGTCGCCTGCGGTGGAGGCTATTGCTTAAGGACGAACACAGTGTATATACTATAATTAACAAATAGAACAGCTTTCCCGTGCTCCGTACAGTAATAAAGCGCGCAGGAAGTGACGAGAGCACGAAATAAGTGTAGGGAGAACACGAGCCGTAGGCGAGCGTTTCTCCTCACTTCTTGAGTGAGGGGCACGGTAAAAGCTGTTCTATTTGTTTTATAATACAGACAAATTCCTCCATATTAATTTTGTTGATTTGTGTTTTACTTTGTAACATATTTGCAGTTGTATGTTTGCCTCGCGATCGGTCGGCTTTAGAACTATGCTGTTTACTTCTGAAGCAGAGAGCTCGGTAAATCTTGGTTCAGACTTTTCCAGGATCTTTATAGTTGGAGACTGAGTCAGCAATGGGAATAGTGCATTCAAAGTCCTTTTCATTTTCCCAAGTTGATATGGAAAGAAAAGTCGGGCATGTCGCACTGAGATGCCACCAATTTGTTTCCCTCGGAAACCAACAAAAACTAATAGTTGTCATGAATGGTAACTATGCTTTATATTGTGAGGGAGCACGCTTTTGGACCAATCAGAGCAAGTGTTATATCAAGTCCATATTATAATTAATCTTTATTACTTCTATATAATACAGTAATTGGGGCTTTAAAACGTATAAGACCCTTTACTGATACACATACAGCTGTTAGATCTACAGCTCACTGATCCACAAAATCAAATCCATTTACATTACTGTAGCCCACTCTGGGATGGTATGGTGCAATATCTGTCAGACAAGCTCTAGAGAAATTACAAAATTGAGCGGCTAGGGTAATAACTAAAATTAGCAACCTATATGACACAAGCTCATCTTATGTCCTCGGTATGCTTGGTTGGGAAAGACTGACTCAACGGATCTGTGGATCCCAATAATGTACCTTATACCATTACCTGAGAAATTTCTGCAATCTGATTGGTCGAGAGCAGTGGTATTTC
>JANSTR010097768.1:0-20316 GCA_025434805.1 Antipathozoanthus remengesaui | reverse complement strand
TAATAATAACTTTCTTTGTGTCAATAAACTCTAGCCAACATGATATGTACAGAAATTGGGGGACACCCATGCGTCTATCTAGTTGTAAAGAAAATATGAACAATAACTTTAGGTCGAGGCTTGTTTCCAGAAATACAGTCTCGACTTGATGCCACTGGAGCGTTTAAGTTTTACTAATAAGGTATATTTTAATATTGTCGTTACTTTTGCCCTTATGTTTTTGATTTATCATTTTGTTATTTGTTCTGTATCTTCGTTTGCGAATATAAGAGATTTATGTTCTTTTGGAACTCGGCGAGTATTTTTTCACGCGCTTTTGCATAGCATGCCTTGAGCGTACATCCATATCTCGACAAGCGCACGCCCGTGTGTCTTTTTCGCAGCATTCGAAAGTTGTTTTTAAAAGGCTTCCATGGAGAAAAACGAAATAATAACTGAGAGCTACAAACATGAAAGAAAACTAGGAGAACTACGTAATTTTGGTTTAGTGACGGACTACATGAACAAGAACAATCCTTTAGGATAATGGTATGCTTTTATCAGCTTATGTCTTTCTTTAATACAATGGCAATGTTTTGATAAAATGATCATGCTTTAGCCATGCGTATAATGAGTTATGGATGCACTTGGGAAGTTGGGAGAGCACTCGAAAAGATAGAGAAGCACTCGCCATCGTCTCGTGGCACTCAAGCGCTTCTTTCGTGCTTCCCCAACGTCCTGCGTGCACCCCGATAGCTCGAGAGACGCACGCTAAGCATGGACCATTTCTTAAATAACTATTTGGAAGCGTTGTTCGATTGCAATCAATTCCGATTTCGGATTACTTGGAATTTTCTCCCAACCATTCACCTCTTGGTTTTGGAAATTAAAGCCAGAAAAATCCAACAATAGTGATGTCACTGTGGACTGAAGTCACTAGTAATTCAGGCAAAAGACTGCGCGCGCACTTCAGAATATCTGGGTTACTCGGATTAGCCTGCTAAAGTCCGTATGTTCGTTTGGAGAATGGCGAACCAACTATTCCTTGGACTTCAAGCTTTTAAAAGGAAATTGTATGATAATAATAACCAAAGGTTGACAAAACAATTTTCCGCGCCGTAAGGTTTGAAGAAAGCAGGCGTTTCTCGAGTGCTAGTCCCTTGGTTCATTTTATTATACGTTTTACCTACCCGCCGACGCAGTCCGTATAGTTTTTGCGCTATTTAAAATATATTTCAGCAACTTTTGTTCTTTTTGGCAGAAATTTAAATATACATGAGATTGTCTCGTGCGTGAATTTCTGTGAGAATACAACAAGTATTTTTGTGTGATTATTGTGAGGGAAGTGGCGGTTTCGCTCGACTCCAGTGTGACGTGACAAAACATGGGCTAAAACTGTCAAAATATTACAAGATAAATTCATTTCACCGACTTTCGAGTGATTTTATTTGGCAGCATTGTTGATAGCCCTATCTTGGTATTGTGTGTTGAATTTAGTGCAAATTCAGATGGGATTTATATGTTTTCGGCCGACCGTCTCGTCAGTGATGAAGTCCATCAACAAGTGTTTTTTGCGAAAATAGAGTCGGACATTAGTTGAAATATTACAAAGCAAATGGCTTTTCTGAGTCCGTTTTCACTTTATTTTGCTCTAGAATAGTTAGCAGAACAACTGTAAACATTTTTCTATTATTTTGATATCATTTAGTGCAAAAATATTATCAAACAAACAGCCAAACAAGCCTCATTAACACTGCAACAACATTTTGCTATTGTGAACTGTATAACTCCCAAGTACAGTAAAACAACTATACAACTGAAAAATACCTGCGTAAAAGCACTTTGTTGTATTTTAAGAATGAAAGGAGGTTAAAACAAGACAACAGATAACAACCAACCACAGCTCGAAAATCGGCAGCATTTCACTAACGGGTCGATTACAGCTACTTTTTTAAAACTATATACTAAAAAGAAATTGGCCTGAAAATCGTTGCGACTTTCAATTTGGGCGACTTGGAGCGACTATAGCTCGCAGATCTAGAATCGCAGCATTAAACTTTATGCGAAATCATGGCGACCTCGAGCGACTGAAAGCGACTTTAGGGGCCAGACCTAAAATCGATGTGCTGATATTATGCGACTGAAGACGATTTAAGGAAAATCGGCCTGAAATCATTGCGACTTTGTGCGACTGAAGGCGATTTTAGGTCCCAGGTTGGATGTTCTAAATTTTTTTGCGACTTATGACGATTTAACGAAAATATATTCTCAAATCATGGCGACTTTGTACTTTAGGTCCCAGACTAAAATCGATGTACCAAGATTTAAGCGATCTCAGCGATTAAAGAAAAATTCATGACGACTTTGTGCGACTAAAGACGACTTTAAGTCCCAGACCCAAAATCGATGTACTAAACTTTATGTGACTTATATAAGGCGTTTTAAGGAAAATTGGTCTGAAATCATGGCGACTTTGTGCGACTGAAGGCGACTTTAAGGAAAATCGGCCAGAAATCGTGGCAGTAACCTCGCGCGACTTTGCTTTCCATGAGTAAGCCATGGTGCCTCCAGACACATGGCTTATCACTGTATCCCGGATTTGGAACGGTGTAGAATACACTTTTCAATACCCCGTTGAAAACATGATAAATTGTAATGCATTTCTTGTCTGGCTGAAAAGAAGTCTACCAATATTGTCGCAATCTAAACAGCGACTCTTAACAAATTTTAACAAACTCTTCAGTAATTTTATTGTCCATTTTGATGGATCAATTTCGATTGATTTTCTTCTCATAGTCGGTTGTCAGTTTTTCCGCTTACAAAGTTTGGTTGTTCAAAACTGATATCCTTTTATTTCTTTTAAAATGGGAAATTGAAAAGACTCATATCTTATGCAACAAAGAAATCCTGATGTCCCGGCCACGTTGACAAAGACTAAACACTGCGAGGCTCGCGGACTGGATGACCCACAAATCCCATAAGGAAGAGTTCAAAACTCGGGTAGTTCGTTGATACTTGTTCGACTTTTCTAGAGAGAACTCTGGTTATTTCTCATGGTATATCATGGTACCAGGTTTTTTTAGAATGAACGCAGTCACATGCAGTAAACAGAGGACAAACCTGCTTCGTTTGGCCAGTGTTTTTGTTCACGGACCCGACAAGTGCCCACTGGCAATCATAGTCATGCATGGTTCGGATTTTACCAATTGCGCTCAAAGTAGTTTCCAAGCTATACGGTTTGAACGGAAATGTCTTTCACGCAAAAATTGGCCAAATCTCCTATTTTCCGTGTTATTTCTTTCGTCAGTGTTTTTGCTGGCTTAGAGTATATAATATACATATGTATATATTTATCAGTATATGAAATAGAGAAGTCCCTTTTAAAATGGACCATTTAAGAGTTGATATGGGGCGGTACGAATACATTGAAACCACCTGCCAGTCGCAAAAGGGCACCTCTCTTAAAATCCTGATTTCCCTTCAACGTATATGCGAGCCTAATAATCTATGCAACAAAGGAAAATGTGCTCCTGAAAGAAAAAAAACAGATGCAATCTAAACACGTTATTTTATGCCAAGACGGAATTATTGTGGCGTATGAGTCCCGGTCCGCAAGTGCAGTAAGAGCTGGTGTACTGGTTTGCATTTGGGTACCTGATACTTGATCGAAATGATACAAAACAGAATTTTGAACTGTCGAAAACCTGTAATTTCTTGTAGTTCTGGTACGGTCTTGTGTGTGCCTCCGTGTTATGGATTCACTGACTTCAAACTTACGTGTTTGCTCCAATGATCCATGGAGCAAAGCAAATATTAACTTTGGACTTGTAGAACGGGATATATTAATTCAATAATTGTACGAACGTTGCCCTTTTTCGTTCCTTAGCGAAGATAGTTATTAGACCAAAGCGTTTGAAAGAATTCCCGGAGAACCAAATAACAAAAGATGAAGATTTGCTTTGTAGTTGATTTTGTTGAAGATATGTTGTACAATCACGCTGTGAAGTACCGGTCGAAAATATATTAGTGGATTTAATATAGACAATTTGTCACATGTAGAGTTAACAATCAGAGTAAATTTGGACCTGCACAGGCGAAAAAACCATTGATGGTTTGCAAAGTCGCACTCTCTATTGTTCACTTCAAGATGTATAGAAATGAAAATTCCCCAAAAACAAAACTTCTTATTTCTGGCGGCGAAGAACTGAATAGGCCAATGAGTTAAGGAAGATCAAATCTAGAAAATTTACCTCATTAATTTGTAATGATTTTGCGCTGTGTTTTATAACTTTGCCTTTCATGTTTCAAACAAAGCGACTGAGCACCAAAATAAACTCGCGTTTCATCTATCCATATGTCTTTGCTTTCTAGCCCTTGATCGACACAAGTATATTATCGTTAAGAGCGTAGAACGAAAAGTATTATCCGCTTAACTCTGATATTGCCATGGAAGTGCAAATCCCTTTTGATATTGTGCGCGCAAGGAATATTTTTCAGTACTTCCGAAGTGTTTTGGAGTGTAGGCGCAAAACCCATGCACGTGTATTTAAAGAATATACAAGTACTTCGTGTTCAAAAAGAATATCGACGTACTGATTACAGGACCACGCCTTGAAGAAACCGGAACAAGTTCAGATAAAATTAAGCTCCAAATCAAGTTGCAAATGGCCGTCTCTGTAGAAAGTTGTTGTTTGTTTTTGTCAAACGCGGCGCGCCTTAACTTACTTCAACGTGTCTCTAATGTTTTGTTTGTGTTTGCACAACAAAAGCAGTTCTTTTTCCTTTGTTTTAGGAAAGAATCATGCGATACGTTTCGCTGCTCTTTTGTTGCTGGTGTGACTAATCGAAATTGTAATTAATGGAGAAATTGCTGGACTCATTTCTCGGCTGAAGTTGCCGTACAATATAAAACACTGTTTTGCTTTGAATAAGTGACTACACAATGATAAACTCCGCTGCCTTTTTTAAAACTTCAAGACGATACTCTGAACAATCGTTCAATAATTACATTTAAACGCAGGGCTAAAATGTGAACTGCGCAAGCGATTTTGCAAAAATGAGACTGAAGTGACATTATTTTGGCTCCGCCATGTTTTCAGTGGTTGAGACCTATCGATGCTTTTTAACACCAAACGATCGAAGATCTTACGGGTGGCGATAAAATCACGGCGCTTTTTCTTCTACCCGTTGCACTTTTAGTACTGAGCGAATGCCCAATGTCGGTGAAGAAGCACTGATGAGTGATTATTCGTAAAATAAATAAGTATTCGCGCAAAGGGTTCGGCTGAAATTGTTGTGTTTTTTTGTGGCAGATTTGGCATCGATTTATGCGTCGGATCGAGTCGGGGATAGCAAATTCAATGGCTCTAGTAATGGAAATAAAATATTAGTTCTGGATAGAATACTGGTGGTAGGTCGGGTGTTGTATGACATTCGGTTTGAGTTGTTTCATTTTAAAACTGAGAGTTGCTGAAACCATCAGTAAATGTACTTTTTGTATTCCAATAGTTTTGGCTTCTTGCCGTCCAAACGAAGTCTTGCACTTTTGAAATGGAAAAAAGTAGCACTCAACTAATTTAGTGATATCCAGCCTCATTAATTTTCAATTTTTAATTTGTTCATCTAAAGAAATGAAGAAAGAGGCTGAAATTAGGAGGCAAAGCAGTCTTTTTCGCCGTGTCTGTCCAATAACAGAAAAAAAATACCGTGAACTGAATTGTGTTTTGTAAAACCTTCCATTTGAAGTGGATATTCGCAGTACTTATTTCCCATTGAAGCTCACCTTCCCGACTGTTTCAAACGACAAAACGATTACAAAGCTGGTCCACTGAGAAAACCGTAAACTTTTTTTGCACATTATTGTCGTATCAAAGGCTTTTAGTGCATCATTTAAATTATTTGGAGCGACAAGCTTGGCAGCGAACGAGAGATGATGGCTATTTTAAGAGGTGATCAGAAGGCGGCCAGTGAAGCGTGCAGTGTTGTGGACATATATCTCAAAACAAATTCATGGTTTTCCTTACATTAAATCATGAAGCAGTCATGATTTATCCGCTTGAGCTGCCTGAGAGTTAAAACAATTTTCATTTTGATTGTAAGTGAAACAGAGCAACTAAAATAAACACATTTAAATCGATGAAATCCATTTTTCTTCATGATGTAAGAAAACAAATTATCTGACTGTAACTGTTAGTCGCAGACAGATGACTATCGTATGTGAATACGAGTTTAATACTTGAAATTGTTTTGCAGTGAATGAAAACAGCCTGTTCAGCGAAGTGCTAAAGTTTAGACCAGAACGAGTTTAAGGTAAACAAAACAAATTGTGTTCGAGATCTGTGCGAACGTGATCCAATTGGTGTCATACCTTTCAGTTTCGTTATCGAGATTCAATCGAACATCAATAAAGAAAAAATCTTGTCGAATAACAAAAAATATTTCTTTCTATTCATCTGGCACTATGTGGGGCTCTTCTACCTTTTTGTTACGGCCGAATGCTCGTTTTGTTTAGAAAAATAACAGCAGCAAAAGATGTATTACTCTTTGTTGTCGAAGTGTAGTATTCAAATCAATGGATAGTAAAGTACATCGTTCTTGCCATGGAGATAAAAGAGTCGCTTTTACTACGCGCACTGCGCTAAGAGTCTCTTAGCATTTAGCAGCTATATAATGTGATAAGCTTGGGATATTTACGTTAAACAAAAGGAACAGCCATTAAAACGGCTGATTTGATTAATTATCTGAACGGGTTCGTTTGTGCAACTTTGTGGAAAACAACTTGGACAATGTGTAATTAATTAATAATGGTCTTACGCGCAGAAACTGAAAAGATATTTTACAATGCACGTTTTTTTATTGGTTCTTCTTTTCTTTCATACAAACATATATCTTTCTTTTCTGCACTATAAACGTTTTACATTAAATACGGTGTTTTTATACAAAGGTAGAAGTATTAGGAAAGTCATTATTGCTTTGTATAAGCCAGTATTCGTAGCGTGTAAGGGATCTTAAAATGCCCCGTGAATGCAATGGCCATGTAATTTTGAAATCTTCATGGAAGTTCGTAATAAATATTTTTTTCTAAAAGTATCTATTTGTTATAGCATTATTAACGTCCATTAGGATGTCTCGACTTGATATGGCGGTCTAAATCTCTTCTGCGGACCAGAACCTTTCCGCAGTATTGACACTTATACGGGGTATCTCCAACCGCATGCAGCCGGATGTGTTTCGCCATGTTACTCGGATCGCCAAATCTTTTTTGACAGTACTTACATTTTAAAGGCTTGTACCCAGTATGAATTCTCATATGGATTTTCAGACCATATTTTCGAGTGTACAATTTACCGCAAAGTTCACAAAGGTAGCCTTTGCTAACTTTCTTGGAGTTTAAGTCGTTGATTACATCTTCGCTGCAACCATTGGGTTTTGCGCGGTCGTTCGACGGAATCGGGCTATCCTCCAGTGAGCTCGGGTCTTGAGGTTGGGAAGATGTGGGAGTAGGCAGTCGATTTGTATTACTCTGTTCTCCCGTGCCATTGCCAAACATCAGTGGGTTCATCATTGGTTGCCCGTTAAGAGGCGGAAATCCTTGGGGAAAGCCGTACTTAAAGAAAGGCATCGAGGACGGGCTACAGAGAGGCGGGCGAGGCTGTAACAGAAGAGCGGGGTTGCTCATCATGTCCATTTGATGTTGTGAAAATGAGTCCTGCGAAAGATTGTATCGCATACCGTTTATCTCGTTTAACAGTGGACGAGACATGGAAGAAAAATCAGTCGCAGTTGTTGGAACACTTCCAAGATCGGGACTTTTAAATCCATTGAAGCCCGCATTAAACTGAGAAGTTGCAGGTGGCAAAAGAGAGGAAGACCCTGAGCTCTTTAATGCGTCGCTCTTCATTGCAAATGTATCCGCTGTGAATGAAGGCAAGCTGACTGGCGTAAGTGGAGTTAACATGTTCACTTGGCTGTGGAGCTTTTCTGGGGATTTTTGTCCGGGATGCGGTACATCTGAAGAAGAAGACATTGTGTAAGGTGAGATTGACTTGGGGCTGGCTCCCGACCCGTCAGCGTGTGTAGGTCTGTGAGGACTTTCTTTCATGGAGAACGGATCCGAGTTGAAATTTGGAAAAAAAGGAAATTGGTTCATTGACAGCGATAAGTTGTTAAAGCTGTTGAACCCATTCAATCCGCTTAAGGAACCGAGACCATTTGAAAGTCCAAAGCCTGCAGCCCCATTTAATCCGTTTTTGTCATCAGGTCCCATGTGAGATTCGGGCATGAAAGCGCTGCCATTTTGGTTTGGTCTTGAAATTTGCGGATCCTTCAGGCCCATGTTATCGGTGTCTTGTTTGGATACAGACAGTCCATCCGCTTCTGAGTTGGGCGTAAGAAAGAGTGTAGTCATGTTGTGATTAGAATCAGTGAGTTTAGTTCGACTCGCTGATCGACTGGTACGGTTAAGTGTTCGCGGAGTGTAGACACCGCACTTTATATATCCCTTCTCGCGCTCTGCGCACTTGATGGCAATGTGAACCCTAAGTGTGTTTGGGAATGCAAACACTTGCGAGCAATAGTGACAAATATACCGGTATTTACCTGCGGAGAGAAAGACAGGTGCAGACGAGTTAATGACACGTGCATAAAAACTGACCAATCACATTCACCCTGGGCGAGCAGTTTCGACATTCAACCACTGACACGTGCGAGTGATTTGCGAGCTCTTACTGGCTACTGCGAGGCAAATAATGTGAGAAATGGAGCGCGAAGTACTGAATATTCAATACGACATAAAAAATTAATCACGCATGCCGTAATTAGCTTTCTAATTAACAGCGGAATAAGTCTATATTGGTTTTAAAGTGAGGCATCAACTTCTCATTTGCTTTTTCGTTGGGAATTTTTGTAAGGTGGACTAAGGTAAAGGGATTCACTAAAGGCTGTTAAAGAAGCAGTTACAAACAGGAGAAAGGTTTGTAAACCCTTTTGAGTTGTCTTTTTAGGGTTTCAGTGACAATAACATTTGCCACGAGGACTCGTTAATTCTTTTGTTGTTGCTTTTGTTAGCCCCTTCAACCAATCACATAACGGTGCTATGCAAAATCTGAAGTTTTGATTCGTATTGTAGTCGTCTTTATGGTCAGAAAAGGAAAGCAGCTAAGATAGCCAAGCTTCGCTGCACTTCTGCAGTGAGCATGCAGATGGAAGGAGAGAATAGATTTTTGATAAAGAACCTGAAATTGCTGGTAAAAACCTGTAAATATAAAACTTCTACCACGCTTCGTGAGTTCATGTTGAATCTATGAACGGCCTTTTCACAGGTAATATGTCTGAGATGGTTATATAAACACACGTGACCTCAGGTCCCCGGCGCTTATAGCAAGGAAGAGCTGTATGCAAATATAGTACTGTGCAGTACAAAAGGCCGTTTACTAAAGAAAAAAAGACTTATCACGCTTGATACATACGCAATTTTAAGCACGCGGTTGGCAAACGCGACTTCTTTTGTCCCAGGAATGTTACTTAAGCTAACAGATGTCTCTGTCGTATACTAGCACGGCGTGCTACATTACTTTTCCCGCGCTTAAATCACCGCGACGACACTACGGCATTTTCAACGAAAAAACCATCGCATGCACGTCACTGACATTTCGCGTAAGACCGGGAGCTCGACAGGTAGTGGCGCGAAGTTGATTCTATAAGATCCTTCTGGTACCAGGACATTAGTATGGAAATGTTGAGCAATGCTTGTTTTAGTGAATGTACTTAACTGCGGACGGCTAACACGTGCTCAATTGTGTTTTCAAGTTCCGCAACACAACAAAAACCGGATGGCTATTGTTAGTAAATTCTTTGTCCACAAATTCGGTATCTAGGCTGCTGGACAAAACTCTAGGTTACTAATGCGACTCTAAACAAACCGAGAACCCATTAAAACTAAATGAGCAATTGTGCGTAGTTTTTTGCGATAGTGATCCTATAATCGTCTTAAACCAATTGGACATCTGGTTGCTCTTCAAATATGCAGGTGGAGGTACTTAAAACCCGGTTATTGGCCATTTTGCCGGTCTGGATAACTGCAAACAGTAACTTTTACCAAACATCGTCTTTGCGCAAAAGAGACTCTTTTGTGACTACTGCTAAGAAATTTGCCCACTTTGACTGTAAATTTCAATTACTCAAAGTGCAAATTACTATTGTTCTGGTGTTGTGTAATATCCCGGAGTAATTAATTACACACCCACACAACTCAAACTAGACTTTATTTAATTTCAGTCTCGAGCTTTCACTCAGAGCAATGAAAATGTTTTATAACAATAGGTTTGTGACATCAGTTTGTTTTGAATTTATTTTGAGCAAATTTTTTCTGTAATAATGCCTTACTGAGGTCCATTTCGGTGGTTCTGTGGTAATCTTTTGAATCAAGGCGAAACATTAGAGATTTGTTTCTGCCCTCTACAGTTGGATAGGGAACAATATTGTCTTTAATTAACTGATCACGATAGCTTTAGTTATAAACTTTGTCAAAGTTTCGCAGAATTCCTTTTTGCTAGCTAGCAATTACTGCTGACAATGTTTCATGACTCGAAAGCATGCAGCACAAAAAACTTTGGACTTTTAAAACCATTTGTACTTTTACAATGAAGATTAAACTGAATTATTAAATATGGATTACTAAATACATTTGTTCCACATTGCTTTAGCAAGAACGACGTCCTCGTAATATGTTTTGCATTATTCTGATAAAGGTCATAATCAGACAAGCTTTTTTCTAACTGAACCGACATATGATTCTCTACTTAAAAAAACCCTTTGTGCTGTTAAATCAATTATGTTAATAATTTCTTCTATGAGGAGGAAGAACTCGGCATAACTACACTAAATCTTCTTATAAATGCACTTTAATTTTGTTTATCTTGCAAATATTTTGTCTGTTGTTAAAACCCTGCTCAGATTTTCCGGTAACAGTTATATTTTAAATCTAGAAGGAGTATGTATAGCCCGAAAATTGTAGTTGTAAAGTAATACGGTTCTAAAGATTTTCAAAAAATCATTTAAATATAGTGTCCGTTTGTGTACTTTGCAGAGAAAATATTATTACTGTTCGCAAATTTCCGCCCAAAATTGGTTACGATAATTGAACTGAGTACAAAGTTTGTCAGAGTTGCTTCATCTTTGCGCTAAAAGAATGAAATTATTTTTTAAATGGCAGTTCCAAAGTTCAGTAAAATTGTTCCCTTTGACAATTATTCCTTGCCGCCCAGCAACCAAAGGTTAACTTTTAGAAGGTGTCGTTCTGTGTCTCAGTATGATAAAATACTGCAACAAAAGACTAAACAAAGACCTTATAAAACACTTGCTTTCATTTGCATTATCATCAGAGTATCTTCTTTCACAACTCAAATTTGGCCCTCTCAAATGAAATAAAAAGAAAGAACCATCGACAAAAGCTCAGCAACCAGTCTGGCTGTCAAGAAAATAACGATAATAACAATTGGTAACACAGCATTCTAATGCTTATTGTTTGTGCAGCATTTCGCTTGATAGTGAAGTGTAAAAGAATTTTCTTGACTCGAAATATTATCGACTCTAAATTAAGAAGAAGTTGTACTTGTTAATTTTCCGCCCCAGTAAATATTTGCTCGTTCTGCTTCATGGACAAAGTAGCGCGCTTTCGGCACGTGGAACAGTTGAACCTGATTTTCCGGGCCGTTGCTCATATTGTTTGTTTTAAGGAGAGCTCAAATAATGGAACCACATGTATTTTAGCATTACAATAAACTTGGACAATAAAATGCCGAGCTCGACGGCTGGTTTTGCTTGGTAGCAGAGTAAAAATATCTTAAAGCATTCTTTTAGACCAACCGAGATATTCTAATATAGTATTTGAGCTAACTTCTGCCCGACAACTTTAAAATGGGCGTTCAAATTGTGCAAACCAATGCTCAAATATATTTCAAAAGCCTTTGGTTTCAGTCATAGATTTTAACGCTGAAAATATAATTAACATTTATCATCGGTGTAAAAATTTAAACTTTGTATTGAAAAAAGGAAAGAACCGGAAACTATGTCATGTATAAAACGGGCTTGTTCGTACGTAAATAAATTTTATGTCGTCACACGACGTACCACCACTATAGTATACTTCCCTTTCCTCATGCTAAGGACTTCCTTCACATAATCACTTCCTTCACAAGCCCCAAGCTCACGTGTAAGTTCTTGAGCTTTTATTAATATCATAACAAATTAATTTTTTCAATGAAAGTTTCTCACGAACTGAAAACGTGCAGCGCACGAGTTAATTTTGGCGGGAAAAAATTGGTTTGCTTCATCGCGTTGGATGCACGTGTGCATGGCGCGCGCAATGTCCGACCCCATTTCGGACAACTTGCAAACTGAATTTTGAATTTGCCTTTGAAGCGAGAAGTACCCTGAACTATACACTCGCAAATTATTTATTTGTAAACATTAAATTAAGGCTGGTGGCCGTTTGAATTTCAGGCTGTTCATTTGACTTACGTACATGCAGTATTTGATTTTTTCTTAAAGTAGGCATTAATAGCAAGAAACACTGGCTCGACTAGTGGTGGATTTTGCTGAAGACTCAGTTTTTGCGGTTGCGTTTTTAATTACTTAAGAAATTTGTTTTCTGAATCGAGACCCATTACCAATTATCTCGTGAGAACTGTCTGCAAATGAGTGAAATTAAAGACAATAACAACATGTTTTAGCCGCGGAAAATATGTCAACACAAATCCCTGCCATACAAACTCATCTGTGATATTAATCTACATTTCTATTCAAAAACAGCCACCCGTTCTACTTAAGACAATTCCGCCTCACCCTACACTTTCTTTAAAGTGAAACAGAAATAATCGGTTCTGGTAGAACAATACAACATGTTGGCTATCAGCAGATTCAAAGGAGATAATAAATTGTTTGTTAGTTTATGGACTCCAGATTATCTTTAGAGAAACGATGTAAGAATCTCTTAACACGAACAGAATACGAATAAAACATCTAAGTATGAAAACTGACCGTAATTAAGCATGAGAATATCTCGCTGTTTTTTGTCAAGATCGTTCTGTTTTTCGTGTTAGTGTAGAAATAGTAGACAGACTGGACCAGACTTTGAGACTAAATCTTAAATTTCCACCGATAGATAAATGTGTAATTCTCACTCAAAGAGCTAACCGCAAGAAACAAGTCTCGGTTATTGCTAGCTTATACTAAACCAATCCCAGCTACTTTTATCGGACCTATGAAGACCCAAGATACTTCTCTCTGCACATTCTACTATTTTTTAGTGTTTAGTTTGTGAACTGCGATTTACACACACTAGTATAGTTAAATATAATATAGAACGCAATACTTTGCCGATGAGGAAGGCAAATATATCGAAAGAAAAGTATATGGTTGCAACAGTAAATTTTAAATAAATGTCTTACCAGACAGTTATTTGTGAAATGTTGTTTGTTAGTGAATCCCCGAAAAGATTCTCCAAATGTAACTATGAACATATACCTTAATAGAACTTGTACGTGTCATTATAACAGTATTTTGTTATATATTCCGCCAGAGACTCCTTGTCTTGTACTTTGTAGTTTATTCATTTCCAGCGTTCAAGTATTTTTTAAAATTCACATAATCAGAATATGTACTATATCAGTATATGTATATTACACTATTTCGACAACTGAACCTTCTTGGGATTGACTAAATGTATATATATCATTGAATTATCATGGTTTCCTGAGATTATGCTGAAGAGAGTCAATAGCAAAATTTAAAAAAATAACTGCAGTCTCACACACAAACTGACAAAGTGATCTTCGGACCCTTTTATCCAACGCTTCGTCCTTATGTAGTACATGTATGCATGGGCACTTCTTCGTACAGTCTAGTGAATATTACGTCCATTAAATAATTCATACTGATATCTATGGCTGTCAGTGATTAAGAAAAAAGACATCCATATTTTGAACAAACGCATTCAAACGTCTCGTTCTTGATTATAAGAAAGATCTATTGCGCGCTATAAGAGGGTGGACTAATATTTATAGCTAGTCTGGATGAAAACGCAACACAAAAAATCAGTTTTTCTCTGAAAATAATGTATATATAAGAATAGGGATATTACCTTTTCACATACACCAATTCGTTTCTTGTTTTTTTTTCTTTTTTTGGAATCTGTTACTTTCGTGTTCTTTGCTCTTGATGAAAGCTATATTTTGAAAATATTTATGTATGACAACTCCATACGAGGCCTTTGGAGTGCTACTTCAAAAGATACTCAGACGAAGTAGAAGGAATTCTGAAAGGCTGTACCAGATTATTAATATAATTTAATAGTTTAACATCTATCAGACAAACAGGGCGCACAGTTGATTTGAATCGATTTGTTTGCATTTTTTCATTTTGTCTGGCAATATGTCTGTCTAAATCTAATTTAAATTGTATTCTGTGCATGTCACCTCTCTGAAGAGATTAATGCAGTGTCTGTCTGTCTGTCTGTGTGATCTCTCATGCAACCCGTAGACCTCGCGATATACTCGCCGATTGGTCAAAGATATCCGTTGCTGAGTATAATTTTCCAACGAAACTGAAGTTCTCAGAACATAGCGCTACGTGTAACTCTCTGGAGATCTATCAGTCTCCAAGCAAAATGAAGTACTTCTGTGAAATACTCCTGAAGGCCAAACATTTCAACATGACTCATAACCCTATTCCTGTGGCACAGGTCACGATTGGCTGAAGGCCAAACATTTCAACATGACTAATAACCCTATTCCTGTGGCACAGGTCACGATTGGCTGTTGATTACTGTATAAACTATGATTTTATATCTATAAAACACTCTATTCTGGACTTAATTAATACAGAAAAACCAAGCATAATCCAGAATAATATAATAGAAGTTTATGTTCATATGGCAGTTTCGTTTTAAATGTGCGTGACAAGACCGCAATCAGTTTTGTCAGTGTACCTCACGCGCATTCTTATACACTTTTAGTCGGTTTTTTTTCTGCCGTGATATTTGCTTTTGAGTACGCTTTTCAACTTAGCCATGATATCTGCTCATAACGCCAACACAAATTGATATTTGCCGGTAGTTTCACCCCACGCGTAATATACCTGATTACCTGCAACTAACAAGAAATACTCTATGCGTATCAAAGGGAGATTCCCTGGCCGCGCTTCGCTGACAAGGGGCTTGCGATAACCTGTAGAAACCGGTGTTGTTTATTGATCCAAAATACATGAAACCAGTTATAAAAGACTTGACCCGCTAGCAGAGAGGGGTGTGCGGCCCAATCCCTCAAACTCTGAACCTATTACAGACCAAAAACGGCAATTTTCTATACCCTATTTTAGATAAAATAGCAAAATCGGTAGCCTATAAAAGAGAGAACTTTTACGGCAGCAGAATTCTCCTAAAAACGATACTCTTTTTCAGACTAAACAGCGAAAATCTACACTGGTCCTATTTCAGACCAAATCAGCCTGAAAACCGTACCATAAAGGGCCGCACAAACCCGTATAGCCAATATCGAGGAGCACCCCTCTCCTGGAGACAATTGATGAGAAAGAGCGGGTAAATATAATGTTGAGTCTCTTATTGCCTTTACTATTAGACATTCTTAAAAGAAATTCACTAAATGGCTGCTAGAGGCAGAAGAGACCCATTCATCTCAAAAATTCCGTATTTAGACGATTCATGATAAGTATCCCTGAGGTGACGGATACGAAATTCGCGGGGGAGGGGGAGGAATTTCGGGTAGAGGAAGTCGAAGAGGGGGGGATAGAGATTATTCCCATCATCTTTTGTTTGGGGGGAAAGCGTATGCTTTTGTGAATGCGTGGAAGTTGAGATGCATGGAAGAAGAGTCGGTGAGAATGCACGAGAGCAGACGAGATGGAACAAGGTCGGTGAGAATGCATGAGAGTAGATGAGATGGAACAAGAGTCGGTGAGAATGCATGGGAGAAGATTAGATGGAACAAAAGTCGGTGAGAATGCACGAGAGTAGATGAGATGGAACAAGAGTCGGTGAGGATGCATGAGAGCAGACGAGATGGAACAAGGTCGGTGAGAATGAATGAGAGTAGATGAGATGGAACAAGAGTCGCTGGGGATGCATGAGAGTAGATGAGATGGAACAAGAGTCGGTGAGCGTGCATTAGGTCGGCGATAATGCAAGATAATCGGTGAGAAAACTCGTGGGTATGAGAGTGCAAGAGAGCCTGAGATGATGGCTTGACGATCGATGAGAAAGCATGAGAGTCGTTGAGAGTGCATGAGAATAGATGTGAAGGCATGAGAGTCGGAGTCGGCTAGAGTACATGATGGTCAATGAGAGTACAAGAAGGTCGGTGAGAGTACAAGAGAGTCAGTAAGAAAGCATGAGTGCCGCTGAGAGTGAATGAGAGTAATCGAGAGTGCATGAGAGTGCATGATAGTGTATGAGAGTGAATGAGAGTGTATGAGAGTGAATGAGAGTGAATGTTGGTGTATGAGAGTGAA
Organism: Antipathozoanthus remengesaui; assembly: GCA_025434805.1. Classification (NCBI taxonomy): domain Eukaryota; kingdom Metazoa; phylum Cnidaria; class Anthozoa; order Zoantharia; family Parazoanthidae; genus Antipathozoanthus; species Antipathozoanthus remengesaui. The sequence goes on along the minus strand of JANSTR010097768.1, from coordinate 3,813 downwards.
TGAGAGTGAATGAGAGTGAATGAGAGTCGAACGACGAGTGTACATTTTTGCGTTTAAACAAGAGACTTAGCAACTGCATAAACTGTGTGCCACAAATTATGTTCGGAACGGTGCGACTTCTTGTTGCTAACTTCTAGCGGCAGCTAACTTCTCTTTAATGCGAAGATTTAATTGTTGATAACATTTGCTTTGTCGATAAAGGAATTAGGATAATTTCACTGGACAAAGATTGAAATGACTAAAGTCGAGACACGCAAAGACATATCCTGATGGTTTCCTCCGAAACTGCAGCATATTTCATGCCCTGTTACTGCGCAATTTAATGCGTCTCAGAAAAGTGTTTCGAAAATGTGAATTAAATGTTGTTTTCTGCACAGTGTTCCTCATACAGCATTGGACTTTAGGGACATGTCACATTTTTTGAGCATGGGAATGACACGGGGAGCAGATTTGCAGTTTGGCTACAGGAAAAGTCCTAACCCCCTGGTTATTTATAACTTATTTTGAGTATCCAAACTTAATGTCGTACCCCTCATAAAATCACAAATGCCGCCCATGCTCATAAAAGATGATAAGTCCCTCGAAGCGTTTTTTTTCTGTTCTTTCTTTATTATCCGGCAAGTACGTATACAAAGTACTGTCTGAACCACCCATAAAGGAGGGTCCACAATAGAGGTGTCTCGCCCCACAATAGGAGCATCTCGTCCCACAATAGGGGTGTCTCGCCCCTCAATCTCTTCTCGTTATTCTGCCTTAATCCTACCACCCCGCCTAAATTAAGTAAGAAATCCAGATCCAATACTGTGCAACTGTGCATAACAAATAATTGTAAAATTCATTAATACCTTCTAAGCGGGTGTAGAATGATAAAGTCTTATTTAGTGGCAGTTCAGTTACTAAACACCGACAGCAATCAGCCTAATTCAAATTTTATCAGGTGTATACTAGTGTATCCCAAAGATATGATAATGCAGCGGTTGTTTACTGGGTTATTTGCTCACACTGATTAGTCAGAACTCAAGGTTTGTGGTGTACATGTGGGTTCCTGGAACTTTTTCTAAAACTTCCAATTTGAAAACTGAAGAAATCAAATCCTGAATCACTCAATTTGAATTTTCCCATATCCCGTTCCAAGAATATGGCATATCCCGTAACTGGCCGTATCTCAACCGATCTTATCATCCTGTGTCCCGACCACGCTTATTTCTTCATATCGACATACCTCGCATCCCAACTAACCTATTGAGTATTGTCGACACGAATCATGGCGAAAACTGAGCTGAATTTACTTGAAATCAGTCATAAACAGTAACGTTTTAAGAACTAATGGTAATTGACGAGGTTTGGATTGTCGCTGATACACGGCCGTTCAACATATATCATTTATCATAGTCCTGTAGACTATATAATAAAATCGGCAAGGGCTGACAAACAATTTTCCGCGCCGTAAGGTTGAAAGATATAACAGGATAGAATTATTTTTGTCGTTGAAAGAGTTTAAACTTTCGCGACCATATGAACAAAACTAAAACCAATTTTGAAGGTTCAAAAGAAATCACTGAAAATGCACACAGGTGTAAGACTCGAATGATATGTTTAAATATATCAGCAAAGACCTAAATTTGTTGTTTTGCGCAAAATTGAGATGTAAGAATATTCTCGAATAATTTTATTAAAATTTAAACAAAAAAATGTGTATGCAACAGAACAAGAAAATAGTCTCTTTATTTCAGTTTTGTGTTGACGAAGTTATTCATCTCACAATCAGAGTGGTTTTCAGAATTGGGATTGAGCCTTATTGTTCGGTCACACCTGCCAATAGCACAAAATCTAAACAAACCCTATCTAACAATCAATACCACACCTTTAAAACAAAACAGTGCAAAACACCCATGATGTCGCATTTATTATATAAATCTGAAAGCATGGCTGTCTTTTCTTAAAACTTGACAAAGAAGGAAAACACTAGAGATAACCTTGGAGTAAAATTAAGGTCAATGCTGCAATACGGTTTACAGGATTTCCACATTTCTCCGAAAAACAAATACTTCATTATGAAAGAAAACCTCAACCGCGTGCATTTTTGCTTTTGAAAATATAGTTTTTGTGGGATTTCTGGGACTTCACCATGTTAATACAGACACCACATCGCTCTTGATACAAGATATTAAAATAGAAGGAACTATTATATTTAGTAAATCATAAGAAAATAGATATTCTAATCAATAACAAAATATAAACTAAATTCCAAAGAACTTCCACCTATTCGTAACTTGTAACACTTAGACAAGAAAAATGCAGATATAAACAGATATATGCGCTGAATGATACCTAAATTGTCTAAAATCTCAGCTCGTTCCATGAACGTTGTAGCAAATATAACCACATCTTATCAATCGCCGTTACATCTTTCAGATTAAAAGATAGTGTCTTTGTTTACACAAGGTCGTTACAGTTGAGTTTGAAAGAGTCCATTAGCTATAAGCATAAAGTTTTGTTGATGCTTAAGAAACCAATTTAGGATGTCAATCGAAGTTAATCTAAACTGAAATGGGAATCGTTGTAATCAAATCTGGAAACAAACTAACAATATGAACAGAAGATAATTGCTTGATAGTTTTAACTTTGATAATACGATACATTTAGTTAATAAAACATGAGGATTTGAAATACTTAAACAGTAATGAAGAATATATTGTAACCGTTTGAATAACAAGAACTGAATGAATGCTTTTGAAAACCGTATCTCTACAGACTGCAAAACAGTCCCTTTGAATGCGCTGGCCAAATCCTGTCTTGCTCCAAAATATATCCACGTCGTTTGTGGGTAAGGTTATTCCCGCTGATATTACATCTCAAATTATGTTTCTATTCACGCATGTTAACCAATTAAATTATGTTTCGTAAATATCAGAACAGAATTTAGAACATCACGACAGAAACTAAAGTGGCCGCATGTAATTTAATTGACCTCAGAACAAGACACAACAGAATATCAAATCAGTTCTTGCCGCTTCTGATCATTGCATGATGCTAGGACGTAAACCAAATTAACATTAAAAGAAATCTGTATATTGCGAAATGAAGTTAATAAACAAGCGTAAAACTGCTTCAAAGCATAATGATGCACGGTTGTACTGATAGAAATCATGTAATAATAACACTGATGACATAATGAGAAATGATTAAAACGGTGAATGAGAATGAAAAATGATAATGGTAACCATAGTGATAATGAGAAATGATGATAATGGTAACCATAGTGATAATGAGAAATGATGATAATGATGATAATGATATGCGCTCTTTACCTTCCCCCCTTCTGTCAGAGCCTCCTATAAAATGGTTTTGAAACTGCACAGAACAGACAAAACTTCAAATAGAAGTTCGTGGACTTAATTAGCTGTCAAACTGGGAACCTTTCGCTCCAATGGCCGCACAATAACTGACTGAGCAACTCTTGATGATCGTGGATCCAGGAGTTTTGAAAGTTTACTACCAACTGAGCACTGCAGGAACCGGTTACTAGAAGAACCGAGTATCTAGCACTTTGAGTGCAGTATTAACAGTGTTAGTATTGGCAGGCAGGCGTACTCAATTGGTTATTGCAGTATTAACAGTATTAGTATTGGCAGGCAGGCGTACTCAATTGGTGAGTGCAGTATTAACAGTGTTAGTATTGGCAGGCAGGCGTACTCAGTTGGTGAGTGCAGTATTAACAGTGTTAGTATTGGCAGGCAGGCAGGCGTACTCAATTGGTGAGTGCAGTATTAACAGTGTTAGTATTGGCAGGCAGGCGTACTCAGTTGGTGA
>JANSTR010097657.1:0-12262 GCA_025434805.1 Antipathozoanthus remengesaui | reverse complement strand
TCACTGTGAGTAAAGAGGTCACACACAAAAACACATTCCCTGTGGGTAAAGTCATACTTTCCCGAGGGAAAAAAGGCGAGTGTAACCACAGCTATTATATTAAAAATATCAGTAGCGATGTTTTGTTTCCACGTTTGGCCACAGGCAGACCACTAGAACAGTGCGAGTTACACGTGACGTCATGAAATTTTCACGCTCACTGATTCCATATATTTACTGTAATTTGCAACGGTCGATTCTCGGTACATTTTAAGTGATCGCTGGAAATTAAGTGATCGCTGGAAATTCATTTTCTCGTCTGGTTTCTCGTGGAACAAATCGATATGTAGGAGGGCATTGTTGTGGGAGACTAAGGCGAGTGGACACGTGTCACGTGTCGTGTTGTGGCAAAATGGCGGACGTCGTGCATGTGCAGATGATGATTCAACAAAGTTTTAAAAATTAAATCACTGAAACGGTGAATTGCAGCTGTGTGTATTGAATATGGAAGGTCTTTATCAGCAAACGAACCGGTGAGTAACATATAGTTGAATTAGAGTTAAAGCAAACCGTCATTCGGACTGCTATTAAATCTTTTGGATGATTCATTCACATTTTGTATTGACTAAGATACTCAAGATTGTTTCTGGAATTATTTGGAATTCCTTTCGTCTCCAGACTGATTGTCGATATACAAAGTCAACTTCATAGGCTGGGAACAGCCAATCGGGAATCTATTACAGGTAAAGTTCAACGCCTCATGAATAGAGTAAATAACCTGGAAGTAATTTGTAAGGACAACTTACAGTAGGTGAAAGTTGTGTTGTCATCAAACACTGTGCAGTTACTGTGATACTAATAGTAATAATGTTAAAGTACCGTACACGAACACTCACAGCTCTTGTAACGTCTCCACAGTGTGAGTGTAGTCTAGAATCCAGTATAAAATACCCTGCAATTGCCGAGTTACATTGGAATCGACTTTCCTTTGAAGAATAGACAATAGTTGTCAAGAATATTATCTGAGAGCTGATTCAGGAGCAGGGGAATCAACTTTATCTTTTTCCCAGTTGTCCATTGGACAAGTGAGATTCGAGTTTCACTTGTCCAAGAGAAATTTTACTTGTCCCATATATTACTTAAGAAATATGTTACTTTCTTAGAACTAAGCATGGAGTATAGGCATGAACATTAGAAATTGCAAACAAACATGTCCACTCGTTGACAAAGTTCATACATTTTATCTTAAAAACAGAACTGATTCAGAAGTTTCTGAACACAAATCACAACAGCATGTCGTAAGAAGTCTGAAGACAGAAAATAAACGCACTGTGATTGCTACTTTGAATGGCAGAATTTTATAATTTTATTGCAATGCTTATGCATGATACAATACTGATCTATAAATTCTGCTCGTCCGTGCGGACAAGTGCTTTTGCAAAGTTACTCGTCCATAAGCTGAACTAACTCGTCTCAGACGACCAGACCGAAAGTTGATTGCCCTGTTTATCTGATTTGCAAACTTGTAATAAAAATACATATATTTAATGATAATAATATCAACAGCTAATGTAAAGAAAATAATTTTGTGCAAATGCACGCATTATATTTAGTATTGTTTAATTTTTTTAAGAAACGTTAAATTATCTTATGCACAATAATTATATCAAGGCAGTTCCTTGTATTCAGAATGACAGATAATTAATACACAGAGGACTATCACAATCAGCATGGCTTCAGTTTGACATTTCCCATAAAGATCTCACTCACAGTTAATAAGTAGTTATTATTAACCCTATCCAGTTTTTTTTGGGGGGGAAGGGCTGTTTTCTAACATAACATTAGAACAGGGTAATTTCGTGTATACATACATGTTTTATAATGTTATATCATTATGTCATTTAGCCTATCTCCTTACACACTGGAGGTGGAGGACAATAAAGGCAGACTATATTTTCTGTACAAGAAGAAATATTCCTAACAGTTGATATCTTTATTGAAGATTTGAAGATTGTGCTAAAAGTAATGGACAATTATAGTGACAAAAGCATTTCTTACGATGTCACTATGACATCAGAACCAATTGATGACACTAATTACACAATTTCTGTATACTTTATCCTTATAATTTATTCCAGGTTATGTTAATACTTTGAAAAATAGAAGGGGGAGGGGGTCTGCACTCCTCAAAAGGGATGGATATAGTTACCATTATAACATGACTTAAATGTTATCGATTAAATATTTATATGAACTAAGTGACATGTGCAACATAAAATTTATGAAACAATTTCCTTTACTCTCTCATGATTATAAATAAAAAAATGAATGACAAATTTGGGCAAGTAGCCTTTGGTTATTTACATTAGAAAGTTTAAGTTGCAGGATATTATCTCAAACTAAAATAAATAAAATTTATTGACAGTGTGCTAGATCTTTGACAATTGGATGGGCTATAACTTCAATAGAGGAGGTAAACAGTTGGGTTTCCAGATCAAAAACTAATTTGTCAACCTAGTTATGTTATCTAAGTTCTGCTAATATGGTACTTGTTGTACAGGCAATGGCAATCCCATAAGTTTTGATAACTTTTTTTCTGGTTTCATACAAAGTTATCACATGGTTTTTACAATATCCTAAACCACCAAGCCCTGTAAATTGTCCAATGGCATGACAACATCCAATCACACGTTATAGACCATAGATTAGGCAGACTGCATAGCCAAATGTAGTGATATCAACTGCAAACTATAGATACTGTAATCATGACAAGGATAAGAACAACTTCCTGTCACTTCAAAGTTGTGTCCTTCTCAGGGGATTAAGTCAATGTCATCGGAAATTGGTGGCCATAACAATCCTCCAGAACTGCAATCATGTGTCATACACAGCAGTACAACATAACTCTGTCCAGTTGACCTGTACAAAGTCTGATCACATCACGGCTGGTTTGTTCTGTCCCTTGATCTGTAACTTATACCTCTAGCTTTGAGATCTCTCACCATGTGCCCAGGTAGTTTTCCAGACACTGATATAGCGTAACAGCCTTTGGCAAGTTTGTCTGAAAAACATAGGAATAATTGCACAACTTTGAGATACTTTGTTAATAACTGAAAAAGCTTTGTGTCCCTACATAATTTAGGCCAAATCTGGGATTAAATTTAACCCACTTTTGAACAACTCAGCCCAGGTTTTTTAGTTGGAATTCCTGAGAATAATTCAACTGACAGAGAATATGTATTAAAAACCAAATTATCTCATCAACCTATATCAGACATTTTTCACTGGTCATACGGAGGCAGGGATACATGCATACCTTATAATAAATAATCCAGCATACCAAAAAAGATGATGGCTGTACATTTGACCACAATCCTTGTAGACCTAACACGGTGAATAGCTGAATGTGGAAGACCACTGTTTGGGAAATGTGTCCATGCACTAACATCATTGTGTGTGCTAAGTTTGAGGTTTTTAGATCCTTTCAGGACGTTTTTATGCGAGTTTTCATGTTTTTCGTGCACTGGGAGTTGTGGGTAAATGTACCACTCGCCATCTTTTCTATTATGGTCAATTGTGTTGCTTGCTGGACAGTCAGACTACCATAGTTATTCACTTATAAGCCGCACCATGTTTTCGCAAAGTTTCTAAATTCTGAAGGCAAAGCATTCTGAGTTGGGGGTTGCAGCTTAAAACCAAGTTTTTTTGGAAAATAAATCTAGTGTAAACCCTTAAATTTTGCAACTAGATCTGTAATTCATAAATAAGCCACACATAAATAAGCGAGGTACTTTGCTCTCACTCTTTCCTTGAATGGCTTGTTCTGGCACTTGTCAAGAGGTTGCAGAACAGGAGTTTGCCCACCAGGTATTACAGCAACATCAACATTGTGACAACAAAGGTCGCAAACTCTGATTACTTTCGGTATGGCAGTACCATTGCTCCTCGTCCAAATGTTGAGGTTGTGGCTTAAAACCAAGTTTTTTCAAAAATAAACTTGTTAAAACTCATTTGTTTATGTCTCTTGAAATATGGGGGTGCGGCTTATGAGTGCGGCTTATAAGTGAATAACTACAGTAGTTAGTAAGAGCCCTGCCCAAACGTTAAACTGCACTCACAGCACAGAAAAATCAACCTTAGTTGCTTGGGGAAGCCATTTGAATGATGTTTACAAATGGAAAATCAGCTTTAATTTGGGAAGCAATTTGAGTGTCTAATGTCAATAGAACCTTGAGTAGGTACAATCACAACTCATTTCCCGGAACAAGCTTGGTTTTGTTTTTCAAAATGATAATGTCTTCATAATGTTGTTACAATGACAATAAAACTTCAATAATTTTGTCAGTAATTATATTTACAGTTGAATCCCAATAACCTGAATTGCCAAGGGTATTGAATTACTTCGAGTTAGCCGGGTTTTGAGTTATAGGGGTTTTGAACAAAAAGACCAGAAACACTTGATTAAAGAAGTTTTATGCTTCTACATGTTTTATTGTAAGATTTCTAGCAATGTAAGAGCATAAAATGACAAAATAGAAGGATGAAAAGCACAAGTACTATAAACATAGTTGACAAGTATGCTGTGAGTGTTACAAAAGCTGGCAAGGTGGTCAGACATTTAATGAAAGGCAAGACTGGGCGATTTGCAAGAATATTTTCTACCTTTTGCTGGCCGATAAGCAAAACTCCTGCACTGTAATAGTTACTGGAAATGCTGTGAACTGGGCTGACAGAAGGGATGTATGTGCCGTGCACACTGAATATTGAGGGGAAGAAGAAACATTCTTCTTCTCAAGAATCAACTGGGAAAGATTGAAAAGTAATGACAAACAACAGATCGATTCCAAATTACGCTCCATTATTTATCTTCGCTGGGAATAACTGTCAACTGTTTGTTCGCGGACATATGAACATGTGTGATAATACTGACAAACGTCAATTTGTCATAAATGAGATTAAATGTAATCTTCCTGTGCAAAATGTTATGTCTCATTAGCCCACAAATATGAAAATCGACTTTGAGTTATTGAGGGTAAAATTACAAAGAAAAGTACCTGAAGGGAAGTAAAAATTGATTCGAGTTAGTGGGGTTTCAAGTTAGTGGGGTTTCAAGTTATAGGGGTTTCAAGTAATAGGAGTTTCGAGTTATAGGGGTTACAATTATAGTAAATATATGAGATAAATCCAAGGGAAATCAGTTTTGCTTCAAGTTAGTAGGGAATTCGAGTTACTGTGGGTTTGAGTTATTGGGGTTCAACTGTATGTGTATAATGTTTACTACTGTTTTAATATGCTTGGCCTTCAGTTTCTCACCTATTCTTTGCCACCTTGCCACCCAACTCTCCTCTGGACCAATCATAGAAACCATTCTGCAAAAATTACCAAAGGCCATAGTGCAATTGTTAATTAGAGCTGGGGTGATATGAACATGAGAGTTCTATGTATGAGAGTTGAGTGATGAAACTTGAACAAGACATTAATTTTGATCAGGTCTTATAAGCACTGTCAAAAAAAACCATGTGAAACTCTCATAGCCTCTCATGGAAATTCAAACATGTTTAAAGTTGATATAAGATTATGCGTGCTAATGAGAGCTTGTGGTCAATGAGGGTGCATTTGTTTGGGCCTATATATTCTAGTATAGGAATACATGGATTAATTGGAAGAGCTGTTTGTTTGGGATCTATTCCAACAATGGATTACTGACAGTAAATTATTCCAATAATAAAAGGAATGTATATGAATAAATTATGTCACAGTTCCAGTGTTGTTGTATTAAGTACAATACGTAATACAATGACTTGTTCGAAGGTGGATGATGAACTACTTTGAATTGTGTTATGGTATGTGGTTCTTTCAAATTAAAAACAGACTTGTGACAGAAGGAATTGCTGAGTGCCAAGTATGAAATCTAGCCAAAAATATTGATATTGAAGTGCAGTCGGATGGAAAGAACAACTCTAAGAAAAGTTGTAATTTAAATTTATAAGTCAATTTCTGGAAATTTAAATTGTTACTGTATAGTGATAAAAAACGACATTTCGACTGAAACCATCAGTCTTCATCAGTGATGTTTGTCACGTGACAAACATTGAGGAACAGAGGAGAGGGCCTGGTCCCAAGTGTGTGACAGCAAGAACCGGAGCCCCCCTTTCTGTTTAAGGTCAGGTTTACCACCCTTTCCCATGCCACCCGACCTTAAACAGAAAGGGGGGGTTCCGGTTCTTGCTGTCACACACTTGAGACCAGGCCCTCTCCTCCGTTCCTCGATGTTTGTCATGTGACAGTGAACTGTCACGTGACAAACATCACTGATGAAGACTGATGGTTTCAGTTAAAACGTCGTTTTTTATCACTATACAGTAACATTCAAATTTCCAGAAATTGACTTATAAATTTATCTTACAATTCAACCTGGATGAATAATAACATTCACCTTCACAAAAGTTGTAATTGTTATATCGCAATCTTTGGGAATTTGGAGAAGATCTTAGTGAGTCATCACTGTGTCACATGGGAGTGCTCCCTGGATTTCAGTGTCAGATTTTACCTCTCATTTTAGCTTGTGTGTCTTGGACTCAAATGCATGCTCTCATTGGCTAAATCAACGTCATGTGAATGGGTTAAAATCAAATGTGGTAAAATTTCCTTAGTACTCCATAATTAATTATACATTCTAAAAAACACTTCCAACTGATCATGATAAAGAACAGTAAAGGATACACTGTATACCGGTATCTATCTTTTTAGAATGTATAATTAATTATGAAGTAGTAAGGAAATTTAGCCATTAAATGTACATACCCATCAAAATTTGCACTAGTGTAGTTGAGAATATTCTCCTTGTTGTTTTTCAGTCGAAGGAATTTTTCACAGTTGTCGCATCCGTCGTACTCAAATTGTTCCATTGTCTGTGAAATATAATTATAAGAAGCGATTTCACTGGCCGTTTTAACAAATATATCAATGAACGAACAGTTAGTAAACTGAAAGTGGATCCATCAATAAAACGAAATACATATAGCGATATACACTGACACACTACACTCGCAATTTGTCAATGAATTGAAATAAATTACGCTCGCGGCATACACTCAATACTTAAAGTTATACTGTATTAGTGTATAAACTGCAACTCTAAGATGTTGAAACCATTGTTAGAATATTGTGAAGGAAGACATTATCATTTACGTAAATTCGTTGGAAAACCATACAGTTAACACTTGAATAACGAACATCATACCTTGACAATAGAGCAAAGCAAGCAAGCTCTGAGATTTCTCAATTCTTTGGGTACACTTTCCAACGCCATCTTTCTTTCTTTCCGTCTTTTCTGATCTGAGCCCACGGGCAATCTTCGTCTCCAGGCCAGCCCTGAAGGGTCGTGGCCTTGGACCAGAGAAGGGGGTGAGGCCCTGGAAACCAATTTACCCAATAATTTTAAAAAATGGCCGATTCATCGACGAAGAGGGTGTTGAATTTCAACGTTGGGGTTTTGGGCCACATCGATAGTGGTAAAACGTCCCTTGCAAAATCGTTAAGTACAGTTGCTTCTACAGCATCTTTTGACAAAAATCCACAAAGCCGTGAACGTGGAATCACTCTTGACCTGGGCTTCTCTTCGTTCCAAGTTCCCTTACCAGGTCACCTGACATCGGAGCCTTACGACCTGTTGCAGTACACGCTGGTGGATTGTCCGGGTCATGCATCTCTCATTAAGACCATCATAGGAGGGGCGCAGATTATTGATATGATGATGCTGGTTGTGGATGCAACCAAGGGTATACAGACCCAGACTGCAGAGTGTTTGGTGATTGGCGAGATTCTGTGTGACAAAATGGTTGTCGCTTTGAACAAAGTAGACTTATTGAAACTGGAGAAGAGGGAGGCATTGATCGAAAAGGTATTGAATGATAAAGTGTAATCAGTATTAACAATCAATAATAATACAAATCAATATTAAAGTACATTTTTAAGGTAAATTTCGTTATTGCTCCATAATTCAATTACACATTCTAAATTCAAAAATCATATATGTTCTTTACTGTTCTCTATAGGCTGTAGGTGTTTTTTAGAATGTATAGTCATCTATGGAGCAGTAAGGAAAATTTACTGTACATATGTAAAATTGACAAAGTAATAAATAGAGTGATGAAATGGTCTTGAAAACAATAAGATATTTTTATCTGAATTCTCCAACATAGGTAAAAAAGAAGCTTGGTGCTGCCCTTGCAAAAACCAAGTTTGCTGGCTGTCCAATCATCCCAGTGGCTGCAAAACCAGGTGGCCCAGAATCCACAGACATAGAGCCAATTGGTGTCCAGCAGCTGATTGACATATTAAGCTCAATGACATACCTACCATTACGTGATCCATCTGGTGTCCTTACATTTGCAGTTGACCACTGCTTTTCCATTCGTGGACAAGGAACCATAATGACTGGTACAATCCTCAGTGGAAGCATTGCCATCAATGACACTGTGGAGATTCCTTCCATGAAGGTCACTAAGAAAGTTAAGTCCATGCAGATGTTCAAGAACCCAATAGAGAAAGCCACTCAGGGGGATAGGGTAGGGATTTGTGTGACACAGTTTGATCCCAAGCTGCTGGAGAGAGGATTGGTGTGTTCTCCATCAAGTGTTCCAACAGTGGTTGCTGGGATTGTCAACATCAAGAAAATTTCTTATTATAAAGGATCCATAACATCAAAGTCAAAGTTCCACATAACAATTGGACATGAAACCATCATGGGCAAATTGCAGATTTTTGGTTTGCCACCAGGTGAGGTGATTCAGGAATACAGTGGGTTTAACTTTGAGAGAGACTATATCTTTCAATACGAGGTAATTGACTTGACAAAAGCAGGTGTTGAGGATGCAGATAAGAAAAATGAGTCTGTTGCATCAGGAGCCATGCCCTTGTCAAAGCACCAGTGGGCCTTTATCGAGTTTGAAAAACCTGTTACCTGCCCAGAGAACTCTCTTGTGATTGGTTCACGACTTGACACTGACATCCACCTCAACACATGCAGGATTGCATTTCATGGCAAACTGCTTGTTCCAGTTACTGACAAGGCTTACTTAGATACATTTCTTCCTAAACTGCGAGTTTACAAAACCAAGTACCGTGATGGTGTGGTAGAAAGAATGTCAGATGAACATTCTGTGATTGGCCGCTCACTTTTTAAGAAGGAGACTAACATTCAAAATTTTGTAGGCTTTAGAGTGAAACTGTCAACTGGAGAAGATGGTGTGATAGAAGGAGGATTTGGTCAGAGTGGGAAGGTGAAGGTCAGAATTCCATCTGGTTTGACAAAAGAAACAATTCAACTGCTTTCTGCAACAGCAAAAAAGAAAGGGAGCAAAAGCAAAGTGGCGGCATCTGCCCAGGCTGCATCCAATGATGTGCCAGTAGCTAGTGAGCAGGGTGGTCCAGTGAAGATTATTTTACAGTTCAAGAGATACATACATGACACAACAAAGAAGATGATTCAAGCATAAAATCAGTAATAATTGACTGGGACATCCAGTATTCAGGGGGGATGCATCCAGTATATACAGGGAACATTTAGTATTCAGAGGGACATCCAGTATTCAGGGATACATACAGCATTTAGGGATACATCCAGTTTTCAGGGATACATCCAGCATTTAGGGATACATCCAGTATTCAGGGATATCTAGTATTCAGGAGGACATCCAGAGATATCCAGCAATATTCACTTTTTCTCCATCTCTACCAGAAACATTGATTGGAGTAATAATTTTAGAAGAATGTTCCATTCCACTTTTTGATTTGAAAGTGTTTTTGAAAGTAACAAACAAGTTTCTTATTATAATGTTGTGTAACAGGGTCAGTAAACATTTTTATTTATAGTGGCGTATAAATGGTGTATGGAAAAGAAAAATGGTGGTATCAGACTGTCAACATAGAAATTTGATTTTCTACATGACTGTGCAGCAAGATTCTGATATAGTATGATACCAAATTATGTACAAAAGTGGCAACAGTGACATCAGTGCATTACACCAGTGCCACATTGATGGCAATTGCTACTGTCAACTGCCACTCCTGATCCACTAGTAGGGACTTTAAGCAACGACGACGGGAACGTCAACGAGAACGGCTGTTAGATTTTTAAGTTCCTGGTTTCTTTCTCTTTGTTAGTCAGATCCATTTGTTTCTTTCATGAGTTTCGTGAAGGTAGGCGAGTAGCAAACATTATAAGCCTTAATTCTTGAAGCCAAACAAAGATCATGTTAGTTTATATTCCGGCGTTCACGTTCTCTGCAGAACCCCAAACTTGAGCTTTTCACGTTCTGTTTTTCAAGACGACGGTTGAAAAGTGTCCAGCTGGTTGCATTCCAGCGTGCGGTCATTGTATTCCGTAATTAAGTTCATTGTTTTGTGCCGTTCTCGTTGACGTTCCCGTCGTCGTTGCTTGAACTCCCTAATATCAGACAAACTTCGGCCTCGATCGCTTAGTATGGCCTTTGTTAAATATTTCCTGTAAAGACACCACTTTCAGTTAACCCTTTCCCTACCAAACCCTGATTTCAAATAAACCAAGAATGTCCTAACTTTTGAACCAGTTGACGAAACTCTATAAAATGACCATTCATTTGGTTTGTCTCGAAGAGTAGATTCTCAAAATGTTCATTGTCTCATGAAATTCAGAAGTTGACAATTTCATAAAGGTTGATAAATTTACTAAATAGAAAAGTAATTAGTGTATGCAATATATAATTTCAAAGTATAACGTCATCCATCTCCATCGCAAAAGAACGTACCATGCTTGACGTGTGCATACCATCCATGATTGTAAGCAGGGTTGCCACCAGTCTCTTCTCGAATTCGTTCTGCACTTTGTCTCTCTTGGGACACAAAGAGTCCAACTCGTCAATGAACACAATGCTTGGGGCACGTTCCTGGGCCTCGCGGAAGATGTCTCGTAGTTTGGCTTCTGTTTCGCCATAGTACCTAGAACATTTACAGCATTCTCGGATTAACCAGGGGTTAATAATGTTTAGAGTATATACAGAATGAAAACACACAAGAATGCATAGATGGATTTAACCTGACAAAATGTTTACAGTGTACAAATAAATCTTTTCAAATTTAGGCCCCTTTTTGAGACGCTAGACTAAAATATTTCCTAGCCAAGCGGTTTCTAAAGCCGGCTTTCATCTCTGGTTTCCTGCAGTGTGAGGCGGATACGAGTTTCAGTTAATTGTTGCAGGTGTGACTCTCCACCGAACACAAGTGTTTTCACAATTTAAGGTCCCAAACCTTTTACCACTGTCAATCCAACCCTGATATCAATGTCACAATTCAACCCAACCCTGTTACCACTGTCAGAATTCAATCCAACCCCGTTACCAATGTCGCAATTCAACTCAACCCGTTACCACTGTCACAACTCAACCCAAACCTGTTACAACTGTCACAAATTATTTCTGTCCCCAAGTAACCCAATCAAGACTCTGCTGTCACAGTTCAGCCCAACTCTTATACTGCTTCACAATTTAACTCTGCAACTGCTATCAACTCACTCAAACTCTTCATTCACAGAGGTACAGTAATTAAATCTATCACATTTATTATATATCATTCGCAAAAGGCGTGCAAGCAAAGATCGTGTCTAAATACCTGCTAAGAACATCAGGTCCATTGATGCAGATAAAATAAGCACTGCACTCATTGGCAACTGCTCTGGCGATTAATGTCTTGCCGGTACCAGAAGGTCCGTAGAGCAACACACCTCTCGGAGGTGAAACACCTGAACAAGATCAATAGAGTTCGACGTTTGTAAAGGGACAGACCAGCCGTGATGCTTTGTTGATGTTTTGGTCTCAGCAAGAATAGAAAATAATTTTCGTAGTCCAAGATTATGAATGAAACTTAGCATAAAGGTCGTTTAAAACAATAACTAAACCATTCTTTGGTTGTTGCTGGAATTTGAAAGTCGTATTTCCCCAGAAAATTTTTAACCGTGGTAATTTTCATACACGCGAATTAGACGGATTGTGTGACGCCTGGTCTATCTCTTTAAAACCAGTGATCTTGATTTTTATATGGTTAAGAAACTTACAACTTGACGCTACCAGACCAACAATAATGTAAGCATCAGTACACGTCAGAAGTTATGACCAAAAATCTATATTTATCTATGTTAATTTAAAGTCTCCGAAAAAAATAATACGAAGCAAATTCCGAAGAAGGACATTCTGAGCAAAATCAAACTATGATTTTTGTACAAAGAATGAAAACTTCGAGTGGCGAT